>JAVJIF010010172.1:0-153059 GCA_038442645.1 Agave tequilana | reverse complement strand
TCGGATCATATACTGCCTTTACTATATCTGTATTCGCACCTAACCTTAGGATACGAATACGAATATAGACCGATGTAAAAAAATGATATCCATATCTAGGGTGGAGGAGGATTCGGATGCGGACATCCGCAGATAATCCCCATCTGATGGCACCTCATCGAGAAATCAATGAAAAGTTTTACATAAAACCCCTTTTTTTCAAAACAAGTTTATATATAAAAGTGTACTTTTTCCTTTTCCGAGTGGCACCGATGTCTGAACAGCTGTATTTCTTCGTAGTAAATGACTGATACACGCTTGACCTCCTGCCCCGGTTAATGTTATCCTTCACCTCCACTCTCCCCCTTTTTCTTCCGCCCGAAAGGGGAGAGGAGAGAGAAATGGACCCCACCGCCATCCACAACCGCAGGGAGGCGGAGCGGTCCCTTGAGATCGCGACGAAGCTCCTCGCGGTCCGCGACCTCGTGGGATCTAAGCGCTTCGCCGAGCTTGCCCTGGACGCCGACCCCAAGCTCCCCGACGACCGCGCCGACCAGATCCTGGCCGTCGCCGACGTCCTCCTCGCCTCCCAGAAACGTGTCAACAACTACCTCGACTGGTACTCCATCCTCCAGATCCCCCGCCCAGATCCCCTTTCCAACAACCCCTCCAACTTCTACTATTTACTCAAATGCCACTACCGCCGCCTCTCCCTCCTCCTCCACCCCGACCGCAACCGCTCCCCCGGCGCCGACTCCGCGTTCAAGCTCATCGTCGACGCCTACAACGTCCTCTCCGATCCCAGCAAGAGGTCCCTCTTCGACGCCGAGCTCAAGAACTCCGAAAACCTCTCGTCCACATCAGCAGCCGCCGCCGCTGCGGGGCCCACGGCGGAGCAGCAGACCGAGCCCTTGTTCTGGACGCTGTGCCCCTCCTGCTGCTACGTGCACCAGTACGCCCGGGCCTACCTCAACTTGACGCTCCGCTGCCAGACCTGCCGCCGGGCCTTCAACGCCGCCGAGCTGCAAGCCCAGCCCACCATCGTCCCCGGCACCGACATGTACTACGCCACCTGGGGGTTCTTCCCGCTGGGCTTCGCCAACCCCAGCAGCACCGACTGGAAGCCCTTTCAGTCCGTGTACCCGGCCAGCGGCAGCGGGGGCGCCGGTGGGGCCCAGCAGAACCAGGGGCCGCCTGGTAGGCCTGGGGGTGGCGGGTCTGTGGGGGCCGCGGACCTGTGGGGGCCGCGGGGAGGAACAAGAAGAAGACTGCGAGGAAGAAGGTGATAGCTAGTGGGATTAAAAATATGATCTTTGGTGCCGGTGATCAAGAAGAAATTGTTGCAGACCTGGATGATCACGATGTGGGTGAGCCGCAGCAGAGAGTGGAGGAGGCTCGGGGGATTAACATCAATGAGGCTGCAAAAGGGATCGGGGAGGATGACATTGAGATGATAATCGATCTGGATGCGACGGATGAGATGCTTGGGAACCTGCAGAACCTGCCATTCTTGAAGGATGAGGCGATCAATATTCAGATTCCGTAGGTTAGGAGTGGGGGTTGGGTTGGGGGGGGGGGGGGGGTGTTGAAGGTGGTGGTGGACTAGCTAGGTTGGGGGTTGTTTTTTTTTTTTTTTTTTTTTTTTTTTTTTGGGGTAAGGTTAATGCGGGGTCGGAATCAATGTTGTTAACTTAGGTTTAAACTCTTGTTTATGAATGTGTAATTTTAGTTGGTTAAGGATCAATGCAATGATCTGTTGTTTTGATCATGTTTTAGCTTGATATTTGCTTGAACATGGTGTCATGTTTTCTTTGACAAGCTTGTGCAGGAATCTGATAGGGATCACAGAGTTTGGTCATTGGTGAGCTTCAAACATATGCAAATGCTGTTTTAGGTGCTGGTAAGTTGGTTTACTTTTTTACATTTTAATTAATGTGGTAGGGTGCACTTGGTTGCCAAATTATTTGTATGACTTGTTGGTTTAAATTTGATAAATGTTATGAGTTGTCTTGTTAGATTACTTGTGAGGTATTTAGATGTTCTGTGCATCATGCAATAAGCTAGTAGATAGAAGCATGGCATTTCTTCATTGTTGACATTAAAACTTTCCGTTAGATGAAAACACAAGAACCTTTTTGTCATGGCAAATACCAATGGTTTAAATCATGCACTCTTGTTTCTTCTTTTTTTAACTTTTTAAATCTTAGTGGCTATAACATCATGGTTGGCTTAGAACTATGCATGTTTGTATGCTATGATTATCTTTATATCATCTCTTGTAGTGTTGTTTTGTTAATCAAAATTCAACTTAATCACAGAAAATGTCTTAGTTTCCTTGCTAATTAATTGAATTAATAAATAATGCATGCATGACAAGTCCCCTTAACATTCTTCTTTGTGATGTTTATTTGTTTGGCAAAGATCAGGATATTTATTTGACAAGCCCCTGACACTCTTTCATGAGTTAGAATATCAGAGAGTGTCACATACTGGACTTGGTGTTTGGGGAGCTAGGAGCATAAAGCAGTCAAAATACTGTTTTAATACTGCTAAATTTGCATATATTTTCATTCATTAGTTATGGTTGGTTACAAAGTATGCTATTTTATTGTTGTGACATTTTTGAAAATTCTCAAATTTTCTTTTCTTCCATCGACGTGCGTCCTACAGAGAATTTTATATTCCATGTGTGGTGGTCAGTTTCCGACCTCCTCGAGATCACGCCACGTGTTCATCCAGTACCAAACAGGCGAGCGACACGTGACTACTTCCAGAACCTCTGACCGAGAGTGCCCATTCAATTTCATATAGTTAGAAAGAAGAGATAGGATCAGTCGTAAGGATCTCTATCTATAAGCCAAATCTCTATTTGAACTCGACAGTTATAGCTCGGGAACAGATCAATCATATTAACAGTTGGACGCAGAGAATCAGATAAAGATGAACTCTCGTCCACCTCTTTCAAATCTGGATAGTCGACTAAACACCTCCGAGATAAGGGATTAAGTGTTCAAACTAAGCAGGACTCCTTAGCCTATCCAAAGACATGACTTGTATATATGAAAACCCTTAGGGGATCAGAATCCAGAAACCTGAGCTCACGGAGAATCCCCACCTGTAATCGCCATTGACATAGTGGATTTTCTCTTTCTCCATGGTTTTCTCCCATTTGGGTTTTCACATAATTCTCTGTGTTTGCGTTGACTTTTCTGTGATTTGATTTCTCTCTATTATTTTGGTGCGTGGATTAATTTCTTAAGAAATTACCCATAACATTTGGTGTTTTCGTTGAGGGCTTCTGAATTCTTACTTAGGATCTCTCCCCTTCCAATACCCAACCCTTCTTCTAAACAGCCTCGCACAATCGATATAGCTCCATCAAGGAGGAACGTCACCCAGGTTACGGTCGTGGTCTCCGCCGCTCCGAAAGGAAGGGAAAACTATCGAAGCGCCTGAGCCTGCAGATCGTTGGCCCAATCTATCCGACGTCAATATCTCTGACTCCGGGGATTCTCACTCAAACACCGCACCGCCACGTGTGACGCAGGCAGCCGAACATGAACCCCAGCCCGATAGTGAGCAACTCCTCCAGATGCTTTTTACTCTGCGGAAGCAGATGGAGGACCAGCAAACAGAGATGATCCGACTCTGCGTGTCGGCCGCTCGCAAAAAAGACGCAGCAACCCGTGTCCAAACACGCTGCTCAAACAAATCGGGACGCTGCGGAAGTCGCAATTTTCCCCTACAACGGAAGGAAATGCGCGGACTCCTCTATCACCACCGTGTACCCGAGAATCCAAGCGCTCCACCGGAAGCTCGAGGCGCAACCAATCGACGACTTACAATGATGAGGATTCCGAGGACTCAGATACGAGTCAAAGGCAACAATCAAAGGCCATGTTTATTGCTATTCACCCCGATGGGCCACAAAACACGCTGACCAACTAGAAGGGTGGATCCTGAATGTGGACGGAGCTTCAAGCAGTAGGGGGCAGGCATCAGAATTGTCCTCACTGCTCTAGAAGGATCCATCATCGAATAATTATTAACCCTCGACTTCCCTGCTTCCGACAATGAAGCCGAGTACGAGGCAGTTCTAGCTGGACTCCGAGCGGCCATCACACTCGGGTCAGAGGGTTCGAAGTTCAGGTGACTCCTCACTGGTAGTCAACCAAGTCAGCGGTAAATGTCTCAAGGGATTCTCAGATGGCGGAGTACCTACAACCGTTCTCAAATTGAAGTCCAAAATCCCTCGATGCGACTTCAAGTGGGTCCCCAGATCCAAAAACAATCACGTAGACTCACTCGCCAACCTGGGGGCAGTCACAGAGTTCCAGTTCAGACGTGAAATCTCCGTTAAGCAACATCATCAATCCAAGTGTCCAACAACCAACTGGAGAGTCCCTACGCCTCGATACTTCACCAGGGTGGAGGGACACATCACTCGGGGAGGCAAGGGGTCGTACACCTTGGCCGATTAGGATGGGAATCAATTCAATAAGTAATGAAACTCTTTTCACTTGAAGCGATATTATGTGTAAGTCGTGTAACAGTCAATGAGAAAAGATCATTTCTCTGTAACCTTAATCGCGTTTCACCCCTCTGATATCTGGCCCAAGCACAATGCACAAGGTTAACAACCTACACGGGTTTTTCACCCTAACGGTGACCCTTCGGGGGGCCTAGTGAAAGATGGAGGCTCGCCAGCCTTGCCCACGTTGGATGCTCGGAGCCAGCCTATAATGGGATATACCCTGACGGTCGCTCGAGCAGGCCAACAGCCTACACGGGTTTTCACCCTGACGGCGACCCTTCGGGGCCTCATGAAAGATTGAGGCTCGCTCACGTTGGATGCTCCGAGCTAGCCTATAACGGGATATACCCTGATGGCAGCTCGAGCAGGTCAACACCCTACACGGGTTTTCACCCTTACGGTGACCTTTCGGGGGACCTCCTGAAAGATGAAGGCTCGCTCACGTTGGATGCTCGAAATCAACTTATAATGGGATTTACCCTGATGACTGCCCGAGCAGGTCAGCTGGAGGGTCGCCCACGTTGGATGCTCGGAGCCAGTTTATAATTGGATATACCCTGATGGCCGCCCGAGCAGGTCAACAGCCTACACGGGTTTTCACCTTGACAGTAATCCTTCAGGGGGCCTCTCGAAAGATGGAGGCTTGCTCACGTTGGATACTCAGAGCCAGCCTATAATGAGATATACCCTGATGGCCGTCCGAGCAGGTCAACAGACTACACGGGTCTTCACCCTGACGGTGACCCTTCGGGGGGCCTCCTGAAAGATGGAGGCTTGCCCACATTAACCACTCGGAGTCGACTCACAATGGGACCTGTCTCGATGGTCTCCAAGCGAGTCAACAGTCTACCTCATACCAACATGACAACATAACTTCGAAGCTAGGAGCTTCCCCACTCAGGTAAACATGCGCAGGTACCATGGAGAAACGAATCCCGTTCGGGAGCCACATTTCAAATCATTCTAAATGCTTTAAAGCAGTTCCCTCAGCAGACGTCACAACAAATCAAATAACAATAAAAAACAGGCAAGATCCAGAAAACACCCATATTCTTATTTCTTTGTTTTATTTTAGAGTTTATCGATTACATTCATCCACTTACAAGCGTAGTTACAAGTAACATAAGCAATACAAGATCTGTTATATATGTGTCCTTCCTGAGAAAAATCAGATACGCCCTCAGCGGCAACAACATCCGAGAGACAGCCCTGAACAAGCACTCCACCAGGCCTGAAAGGCAAGGACACTGAGAACTCCCAGGAAGCCACCAGTAAAGGAGACCGTTCCTCGAACTGCAGAGTGAAGCCCGCAAGACAAAGAAGATATCGATGCCAAGACAGTCACTCCGAAGATGAACTCATGAGCAGAGGCAGCCAAAGCACAGGCATCCCATTAGAACGCAGACGCCCGACCCTAGAGATTGGAGCCGTCATCGAGCATCCTTATGCTCCTTACTCCATGTTTGCTGCAAGGACATGGACATAGCCTCCAACCACTATTTGCCCTGCTCCGATTGGAGACCAGACGAGCGGACTAGCCAGAAGATAGTTCATTTGCCGCCCTTCTTGACAGCCATGCCTCGTCGCAAGAACCGATACTGTACGACGAGCCCATCGCAAGAACCGACACCCCACGACAAAGGAACTCCAGAAAATCATCAGTGCACCAGTGTTCTCTATTCGCTCTTTCCATCGGATGAAGATAGAAGAAGACATCACCGCACACAAGACGCGATGGAATCTAGAAAGTGGAAGAGCACTCAGGATAGCAATGCAGGTCACCCCCTGAGACATGTCCTATTTATAAAGAATAAGCTCAAGTGCCGATTGGTAAATATTTCAAATCCCAAAAGGAAACGAAGTGCCACTTGATTAAAGACCCTGCACGTGGCGCAAGATATGGGACATAGACCATCGCGCCAGATATGTCGCACCTTCCTCAGAAATCATGCGCGTTGAGAAGCATCAATTGCTTAATTAACGCCGCAACGGATGTGACGTGCATTTAAGGTTCTGCTAGTCTGTAGAGCCACACACGCCTCTATAGGTCAAAACTGAAGCGACAACGAATTGACTCGAGCCCGAGTCCGGAGTTCTTTTCTCTATCTGCTCCCTCTCTCTATTAGAGTCCATGGGAATCTATAACGCCCGAGGGAGGGTTCCCAACCTCCTCCAAAGAGAAGGAAGCAGAGGGGGTCTCTGTGGTGGTCAGTTTTCGACCTCTTCGAGATCATGCCACGTGTTCATCCAGCACCAAACAGGCGAGCGACACAGGACTACTTTCAGAACCTCTGATCGGGAGTGCCCATTCAATTCAAACCCCGAGCGGCTCATATAGTTAGAAGGAAGAGATATAATCAGTTATGAGGATCTCTATCTATAAGTCAAATCTCTATTTAAGCTCGACAGTTATAGCTCGGAACAGATCAACCATATCAACAGTTGAACGCAGAGAATCAGATAAAGATGGACTCTCGTCCACCTCTTTCAAATCTGGATGGTCGACTTAACCTTCTCTAAGGGATTAAGTGTTTAAACTAAGCAGGACTCCTTAGCCTTATCCAAAGACATGCCATATATATGTATATGTGTATATATATATATGTATATATATATGTATGTATGAAAACCCTTCCAATAAGAAGGATCGGAATTTAGAAACCTGAGATCACCGGAGAATCTCCACCTGTAATCGCCATTGACATAGTGAATTCTCTTTCTTTCAGTGGTTTTCTCCCATTTGGGTTTTCACGTAATTCTCTGTGTTTGCGTTGGCTTTTCTGTGATTTGATTTTACTTCCTCTATTATTTTGGTGCGTGGATTAATTCCTTAGAAAATTACCCACAACATTTGGTGCTTTCGTTGAGAGCTTCTGAATCCTTAGGATCTTCCCCTTCCAATACCCTGACTCTTCATCTAAACAGCCTCGCACGACGAATATGGCTCCATCAAGGAGGAATATCACCCAGGCTACGGCCGTGGTCTCCGCCTCTCCGAAAGGAAAGGGGAAAACTATCGTCGACCTAATCTATCCGTCGTCCACATCTCCGACGCCGGGATTCTCAGTCAAACACTGCACCGCCACGTGGGACGCAGGCAGCCGAACTTGAACCCCGGCCCAATGGTGAGCAACTCCAGATTCTTTCCACTCTACGGAAGTAAATAAAGGACCAATAAACAGAAATGATCTGACTCCGTGAGGCGGCCGCTCGTGAAAAAGACGCATCAACCCGTGTCCAAACACGACTTCTCAAACAAATCAGACTCTATGGAAGTCACAATATTCCCCTACGACGAAAGGAAATGCACGGACTCCCCCGTCACCACTGCGTACCCGGGAATCTTCGCACTCCACTGGAAGCTCGAGGCGTAACCAATCGATGATTACGATGATGAGGATTCCGAGGACTTAGATACAAGTCAAGGGTAATAATCAAAGGCCATGCCTTAACTGACTTTATTGCTAATTTTACCCCGGGGGCCACAGAACACACTGACCAACTAGAAAGGTGGATTCTGAACATGGACGGAGCTTCAAACAGCAGGGGACAGGCATCAGAAATGTCCTCACTGCTCCAGAAGGATCCATCATCGAACAATTATTAACCCTCGGCTTCCCTGCTTCCAACAATGAAATCGAGTACGAAGTAGTCCTAGCTGGATTTCGAGCGGCCATCACACTCAGGTCAGAGGGCTCGAAGTTCTGCCGACTCCTCACTGGTAGTCAACCAAGTCAGCGTGAATATGTTGCAAGGGATTCTCAGATGGCGGAGTACCTATAACCATTCTCAAATTGAAGTCCAAAATCTCTCGATGCGATTCAAGTGGGTCCCTAGATCCGAAAACAATCATGCCGACTCACTCGCCAACCTGGGGGCAGCCACGGAGTTCCAGTTCATACGTGAAATTCTCGTCGAGCACATCATCAATCCAAGCCTCGATACTTCACCAGGGTGGAGGACCTCATCATCACTCGGGGAGGCAAGGGGTCGTCACCTTGGCCGATTAGGATGGGAATCAACTCAATAAGAAATGAAACTCTTTTTACTTGAAGCGATATTATGTGTAAGTCGTGTAACAATCAATGAAAAGATCATTTCTCTGCAACCTTAATCGCATTTCACCCAACTCTGATATCTACCCCGAGCATCGTGCACAATGTCAACAACCTACACAAGTTTTTCACCCTGATAGCGACCCTTCGGGGGGGCTCGTGAAAGATGGAGGCTCGCCCACGTTGGATGCTCGGAGCCAACCTATAATGGGATATACTCTGTTGGTCGCCAGAGCAGGTCAACAACTTACACGAATTTTTACCCTGACGGTGACCCTTCGGGGACCTCACGAAAGATTGAGGCTCGCTCACGTTGGATGCTCAGAGCCAGCCTATAATAGGATATACCATGATGGTCACCGAGCAGATCAACAGCCTACACGGGTTTTCACCCTGACGACGACCCTTCGGGGGGCTCTTGAAAGATGGGGGCTCGCCCACGTTGGTTGCTCGGAACCAGCTTATAATGGGATATACCCTGATGGCTGCCCGAGTAGGTCAACAGCCTACACGGGTTTCACCCTGACGGCGACCCTTCGGGTGGCCTCTTGAAAGATGGAGGCTCACCTACGTTGGATGCTCGGAGCCAGCCCATAATGAGATATACCTAGATGGCCGCCCAAGCAGGTCAACAGCCTACACATGTTTTCACCCTGACGGCGATCCTTAGGGGGACCTCCTGAAATATGGAGGCTCGTCCACGTGGATGCTTGGAGCTAATCTATAATGAGATATACCTTAATGGCCGCCCGAGTAGGTTAACAGCCTACACGGGTCTTCACCCTGATGGCGACCCTTCGAGGGGCCTCTTGAAAGATGGAGGCTCGCACACATTAACCACTCGGAGTCGGCTCACAATGGGACCTGCCCCGATGGTCCCCCAAACGAGTCAACAGTTTACCTCAGACTAAAATGATAACACAACTTCGAAGCTGGGAGCTTTCCCATTCAAGTAAACATGCACAGGTACCATGGGGAAACGAATCCCGTTCGGGAACCACATTCCAAACATTTCAAACACTTCAAAGGAGCTTCTCAAACAGACGCCACAAAAAAATCAAATAACAATAAAAAATCAGTCAAGATTCAGAAACACCCATATTCTTATTTCTTTGTTTTATTACAGAGTTTCTTCGATTACATTCTTCCACTTACAAGCATGGTTACAACTAACATGAGCAATATAAGATCTGTTTATGTGCGTCTTTCCTGAGAGAAAATCAGATACGCTCTCAGCGGCAACAACATCCGGGAGACGACCCCTGAACAAGCAATACACCAGGACTAAAAGGCAAGCACACTGAGAACTCTCAGGAAGCCACCAGTAAGGGAGACCGCTCCTCAAACTGCATACTGAAGCCTGCAAGACAAAGATGATACGATGCCAAGACCGTCACTCCGAAAATGAACTCATGAGCGGATGCAGCCAAAGCACAGGCATCCTATAAGAACGCAGATGACCGACCCTAGAGATTGGAGCCGTCATCGAGCATCCTTATGCTTCCTGCTTTATGTTCGCTGCAAGAAAGACGTGGACGTGTAGCCTCCAGCCACTACTCGCCCTGCTCCGATCGGAGACCAGACGAGCAGACTAGCCAGAAGATAGTTCATTCGCCGCCTTTCCTGAAAGCCGGGCCTCGTCGCAAGAACCGATACCGCACGACGAGCCCATCGCAAGAACTGACACCCCACGACAAACGAACTCCAGAAAATCAGGAGTGCAACAATGTTCTCTATTCGCTCCTTTTTCCATTGGATGAAGATAGAAGAAGACATCACCGCACACAAGACACGATGGAGTCTAGAAAGTGGAAGAGCATTCATGATAGTAATGAAGGTCACCTCCTGAGGTCATGTCCTATTTATAAAGAAGAACTCGAGCACCGATTGGTAAATATTTCAAATCCCAAAAGGAAACGAAGCGCCACTTGATTAAAGACCCTACATGTGGTGCAAGATATGGGACTTAGACCATCGCGCCAGATACGCCGCACTTTCCTCAGAAAACGTGCGCCTCGAGAAGCTTCGGTTGCTTAATTAACGCAGCAGCGGATGAGACGTGCATTTAAGGTTCTGCTAGCCTGTAGAGCACACACACCTCTACAGGTCAAAACTAAAGCGACAACGAATTAACTCGAGCCCGAGTCCAGAGTTCTCTTCTCTTTCTGTTACCCTCTCTATTAGAGTCCCTGGGAATCTATAACGCCCGAGGGAGGGTTCCCAACCTCCTCCAAAGAGAAGGAAGCAGAGGGGGCATCTGTGGTGGTCAGTTTCCGACCTCCTCGAGATCACGCCACGTGTTCATCCAGCACCAAACAGGCGAGCGACACGTGATTACTTTCAGAACCTCTGACCAGGAGTGCCCATTCAATTCAAACCGGGGTGGCTCGTATAGTTAGAAGGAAGAGATAGAATCAGTTGTGAGGATCTCATCTATAAGCCAAATTTTATTTGAACTCGACAATTATAGCTGGGAACAAATCAACCATATTAACAGTTGGACGCAGAGCATCAGATAAAAATGGACTCTCGTCTACGTCACCAGATGGTCAACTTAACCGCCTCCGAGATAAGAGATTAGTGTTCAAACTAAGCAGGACTCCTTAGCTTTATCCAAAGACATGACCTCTGTGTGTGTGTGTGAAACCCTTCCAATAAGAAAGGGAACCGAAATCCAGAAACCCGAGCTCACCAGAGAATCCCCACCTGTAATCGCCATTGACATTATGGATTCTCTCTCTCTTCTCTCTCTCTCTCTCTCTCTCTCTCTCTCTCTCTCTCTCCCCCCCCCCCCCTCTCCCCCCCTCCCCGTGTTTTCTCCCATTTGGGTTTCCACGTAACTTTCTGTATTTGTGTTGGCTTTTCTGTGATTTGATTTTACTCCCTCCATTATTTTGGTGCGCGAATTAATTCCTTAGGAAATTACCCACAACACCATGCAACATCTTAAATCTTTTAATATGGGAACATGAAATTGCTATCAAGTTTAGTCTTTTTTTTTGCTGAAGAGAATGTTTAGTTGGACATCTATATTCCTGAGAACAATATTATCTTTTACTCCGATGGCAGTTATTCTAATGACTTGACATAGTTTATTAATAATATCCTTAGTTGGGTTTTCTCGCCGTTGTTTGCATGAATGATGTGTTATTACTATCTAATACCGATGCTATTACCAGTTCTGTCAAAAATACACATTGTCCTTATCATTTGGGCACTTTTGTTCTATTTTATGATGTGGGAATGTGGCTTCTCCTTTTACGAAGTTGCTATCAAGTATAGTCTATTTTTTCTGAAGATAATGTTTAGTTGGATATTTATACTCCTGCAAATATATATCTTTCACTGATGGCAGTTATTCTAATGACATGCAGTAGTTTATTTTAATGTCCTTAGTTAGGTTTTCTTTTTTTCCTTTTTCCAGCTGGTGTTTGCATGCATGATGTATATACTATCTAATACCTATGCTATTACCAGTTCTGTTAAAAGTAGAGAGTCCTTATCAGTTGGGCATCTTCTGTTCTATTTTGTGATGTGGGCTGTGTCAGGCTTAAATTTGGACACTTTAGGCGGTGCACTGAGCCTGACATGCCCATAGTAGTTTATCAACCATTTGTGATTTTAAATGTATCCTATGCTTTCCGTTATCCAGGGAATGATAAAGCTTGTTGACGTTTATCTTTGGTACAGAAATTGGTGCTAGATGCTATTTGAGGTCCTCATATCCTATGAAATATATGTCAGTTATAAAATCATAGAAGTCAGAATTTCAGATTTCTTTGCTACTGAAGAATAAAAGGGAACTCTTTTCAATTATTGCTTTGATATATTTTTCAAATTATTGAGCCAATTATACTGTAATATCTTTCTTCTTCCTGTTTCATATGTCGCTTAGATGCTGATGATGAGTTAACAGCATGATACAACTAAGAAGTTCCCAACCTTTATGAATTTATTCTTGCCGTCATTTGGATTATCACCATTTATTCATGGAGACACAAAGAAGTGCTTGCATGTTGTCAGTTATGCTAGTGTTTCTTGACAGTGTGGCAATAATGTAGACTTCTCAAGAACAGTATTATATTTTGTACATCACTGACACGATATGTTTGAAAATAATGCTTTCAATTAAGTTACTAGGTACCACATCATTCTTTTATTAAAATTGTTTTGCATGCTTATACTGATGGGGATATCTTAGCTCCACTTTTATTTGTATTTCAATGTATTTGTTACCGTATTTACTTGTATTTTTTTTGTATTTGTATGTATTTCAGTTGTATGTGAGTGGTGGTAGTGGGTAGTTATAAGATTGTGTAGTTGGTAGTTGTAACTTGTAACCTATATGAGGCATGGTTGTGTACTTGTTTGGAATGATGAATGTATAATGAAAAATGCCTCTTGTTTGAACTCTCTTTCGCCTTCATCTCCTCTCTTCCTTCTCTCTCTAATGAATGATGAATCAAAATGAAATTTTTTTATCTTCTCTTCTCTGGATAATCTCCTTCCTTACTCTACTATATGTTTTCCTTGTCAACGCCAACAATGCCCGCCCGCTCTTTGCTGATCTTCTTTCTGCTGGCTGATCCTTCTCGTCGTCGTCACTTTCAAGTCCCTCAGCCATCCGAGCACCATCCAACACCAGCACTTGGCAGCGGCCTTCCCTTTGTTCTGCACGTGACCATGAGTCCCAAAGATCTGTGCCATCTGCTCATGTGCAAGCATCTCTCTCCAAGACTTCAATGTTCTGATCAACACCATTATTAGTTTGTTACATCACTTGATTTATCTTGAAATATAATCATTATTGTATGCTGCTCACTATATGATGAGATGTGTGAATTTGTTAACTTGTGAATTGCTTGTCTTAATATTGCGAATAGAACTGTCGCAATCATGCATGATTATTGTTTTTTAATTTCGTTAAGATTAGAGATGTTCAAAACTAGCTTGCAATACTTTGTAAAATCATCTGTTTGACATTGTTAGTTTTTCATTGCTTTCCTGCCGAAAATCTTTGTATTTGGTGAAACATGGCGAGTTCGATTACATTATTGATCCCTACATGGCACGCACGCACTGTTTCACATCATATGCTAATAAACAAGTCATGCTTATACTTTCAGTGTAGTATTTGAGTTCGTGGAAACTTTATGAAGAACCTATGCTAATTAGCAGATCATGATTAGAGTTAATGATGAACTTTAAATTGCGAAGCCACATCTATAACAGGAGACTTCTATACCCAGTACAGGTCCCATATAATTGAACAAAAGACAATAAAGCTAGTGACTTGGTAGTAGCGGGAGAAATGGTGATATTTGACCTTGTGGATAAGCACTTGAAGTGGCTTTTTTTCTTCTAATAGGAGGTTCGCAACATGATCCTCTGAAATACCATCTGCTTCTCGCAGAAATTCCAAAAGAAGACTAGATGAGTTGATTATTCAGATTAGCTGTGATTTTTCAATTGCATTGTTCTGATCTTGGTGTTGTAATAAAAGGTTTTTCGACAGAACTTTCAGGAGGGTCTTACTGGTAAGAGATTGATAAATAGAGAGCAATTGTTGACGTGATCATAAATATGTATGGAACCATAAAGTGTCATATAGATCCCTCTGGTGGTGGTATGTTTAACTGGATAGAGTTTCAGATGTTTAGTTAAAACAGGTCATTAGATGATGTTGATGTCCCAAAAGCAAAATTGTGGTTTTCTGATGCATGCACGCACACGCATGCACACATATTGCATAATACATACCTGAGCTAATTGGATGAGCAGATAATTTGTTCAAGAACTGCTTTTCGAAATTTAGTTCTGATTGGGAATGATTGACAGTTTCAACAGTAATATTGTTCATAGAGAATCTATCATCATTCTGATTTAGTTAACATTACTTGTATTCGTACCTCAAACATACAACTCCTGTGTATCTGAGTATGCAATGTGTCTGTACATGCATGTGTGTCTGTGTGAGTGTTTAGGAGCACATTTCAGAAATCCACAAAATTAGTGCCCTGAAGGTGAGAAATTATTGAACTAGATTGTAAATAAAAATATGTTTGCTGCATGCCAAAAGTGTGAACTTAATATAATATTTTTTATTCTCTGCTGCAGGAATTTCTGGTGATTTTCAGGAGTTATGAAAGAAGAGAACCCTCAGGTGAATTACAATTTCAGTAAAATGATATATATTGGTTGGTGTAGGTTTGATGCACATAGATTTCGTTATTTCTGTAGTAAATCAGTAAATTTTGAGCTGTTGTTTTGAGTTTTTCAAGTTTAACTAATTTGATAAGTGAACAAAGCATCATTCTCTAAAATAGAGCTTTTCCAAATTGATCATGTTAATATTTTGGCTGTCCGACTTTATGAGAAAATTCTTCTGTTAGAGAACAAAATCAGCAAATTGAACCTGATTTAGATATTTCAGACTGAGAAAACAATATCGAAAAGAAGAAAAAAAACTGCGAAGAATTTTAGAATTTCTATGATGGTTTTTATTATGCTTTTTAATATGAAATAACAAAAAGTTTTATTGGACCGAGCAGGATTAGATATCCACCTCTCTGATCAAATAAATGTTGTATGTGATGGTGGAAATGAGTTACTCAATCAGGCATGAATGCTTCCAAATTCAAATGTAATCTACTTATGTGAGAGATCTGCGTTACAATTTTTCAAGTGATAGAGATGATCTCCATTTTTTTTTGAAGCAAAGAAAAAAAGAAGGAGGAAAAGAATACAAACAATTGAGCCATGATTGTGCATTCCTTTTCCTAATTTGGTAAGATGCAATTTTCATGTCAATATCCAGACATGTCCAAAGATTAGAACCAAGAAAAGATTAAAATCCCATTTTCTTGGTAGGACTCTGGATCGTGTAGAAGCCATTGCATTTGAAGTCAAAACTGGCATCACATTTCACATATTAAAGTTTATTTACTATTTCTCAACAAACCACAATTTGTTTACAGCTGAAGGATGTAGAAATTCGATATTGTGGTTGAGAGAAATATTGCTTCATTGTAGAGAACTACATGAAAATCACTACCCTAGTCTACTCTAGCGGAACAATATAAAATATTGAAGTTATTTCCGATGGCCACAATGTTGGGGACCCGCCGGAGGTCTACGTGTAAACACAAGAGTATTACCGCAGAACAATCACAAATTTGCAAGAACAAAATAAAGAAACACATTTAATAAGGTTCGGCAATTGCCTACGTCCTTGGGGCACAGAGAGAGATTTTATTCAAATCAATCAATCATGTTACAAAGTATGAGGACAATATTCTTCAATATATAGCCAAAGTCCTCGAAGAAAAGAAAACCAACAGATTTGAATTCGGATCAGAAACGAATCCATAATCTTACTCGGAAGTTCCAGGTTGGCTCTATTAGTCGACTAGTACAATCTCAGTAGTAGACTAATCCTCTCCAACAGAAAATTGGCTTGCTTCATTACTCGACTAGACAAAATAGTAGTTGACTAAGCCAAAATAGTAGTTGACTAATCACCCCAATAAAAAGTTGGGTGATCAGTCATCGACTTATCGTGTAATCGTACTACCCTTCAAGTAATAGAGGTAATTGTGTCGGACGCCCTTCATCGCAACCATTGAGCCTCTAAGCATCTTGAGAACGTCTCTATCAGATATTTCTAGACCAAATGCTTTCAAGACACCAACTCAGATAATATTTTTCTTCAATTTAGGTACATACCTCACTTCCTTTAATTCATGCACCATCCCATCAACATCTTGATAATGATTGCACTTATCTTTTTCATGTTACACGAACGATCATCACCCATGATGACGGAACAACCATCTAGCTTCTCGAAGCTAGAAAACCAATCCCTATTGGGACACATGATATATAGCTCTTGTATCTAGTATCCACTTAGAATCATCTGAGTAGCAAACAGTAGAAATAGTGATTGAAAACGAGAATACATGAGTCCGAATCCGATCCACCTGCTGTGAAGTACCACCAGCTTGTGTACTGTCCACTTGTATGAGATTTGCCTAGAGTTTTGACTCCTTATCATTGATCCTTGAATAATCAACATTCCAGTGCCCTAACTCTTTACAGAAGGCACACTGATTCTTCTTCAGATCTCTGAAATCGACTCTGGACTTTGATCTACTATGATCACCTTTGTCCTTTCGACTGAAACTCCTGCCTCTATTGTCAACACTTCTGCTAATGTACTGTTAGATGACCGTTTGTCCTTCCTTCTCAATTCATAATTTACAAGAGTAGAAGAAACTTCATTATAAGTAAGGGATTGTTTACCATTGATTAGGGTGAGAATGATGGTCTCGTAGTCCTTATCAGGAAGAGAACTCAAAAGAATCAACGCCTCGTCCTCCGCCTCGATCACCACATCCACGTTGGGTAAATCCGCGAGAAGCTTCATGTAGTTATTCACGTGTTCACCGATCAAGATATCTCTTTTCAACTGGTAGCGATAAAGCCTCCTCTTCAGGTGCAAGTGATTCTCTATGCTCTTGGTCAAGTACTTGCCCTCTAAGATCTTTCATATCTTCTTCGCTGAAGTCTAGGTCATCGCATGATACTTGATATCTTGTGTTAAACAAGATCCTATGACGCCACATGTTATCCTATTCGTCTTATCCTAGTTCATTTCAGAAGTTTCCACTGGCTTTTCCTCCAAACGTAGAGAATCTTCAAGGTTTGATATCATCAGCGCGTCCATCACCTCATATGATCTCCACATGCCAAAATTGTTCGTGCCGTCAAATTTCACCACGTCAATCTTTGACGAATGACTATTCACGGTATTCACCGCGGGTTGACTATTACAGTCATCTCCTCCAGTAAGATCCAACAAAGTAATGTGAAAACAATTAGTGAAGAACAAATTAAATTAGATAAAGATCAGATTTTTACCTCTAAACGAAACCGTCAAAACAATTTTCAAAGCCATTTGCTCCACCCGAACGAAATTCCCCGTTAAAAACCTAGAAAACTCTGATACCACTTGTTGGGAACCCGTCGGAGGTCTACATGCAAACACCAGAGTATTGCCACAGAATAATCACAAATTGGTAAGAACAAAAGAGAAAGAAAGAAAGCGAGAAACACAGATTTAACGAGATTCCGCCATTGCCTACGTCCTCGGGCAGAAAGAAAGAGAGATCTTATTCAAATCAATCAATTCAGGTTATAAAGTATGGGGAAGATACCCCTCAATATGTAGCCAAAGAGTCTAAGAAGAAAAGAAAACAACATATCTAAATTCAGATCAGAAACAAATCCAGAATCTAATCGGAAGTGTCAGGCTGGCTCCATTAGTCGACTAGTCCAATCTCAGTAGTCGACTAATTCTCTCCAAAAGAAAGTTGGCTTGCTTCATTAGTCGATTAGGCCACAACAATAATTGACTAATCACCCTAACAGAAAGTTGGGTGAGCTCAGTAGTCGACTTATCCACATGCTAGTCGACTGAGTTGTGCACTTGTGCATATTTTGTCACTCCAGCTCGCGCATACTGATGTTCCCTGATGTTTCTCTCTCGCGGTCATCACCAATGAGTTAAAAAAACTCTACAAAAAAGATTTAGACTCTCTCTCACACACAACACATGAACTAGATATAGCTTCTCTATGCTTGCGACTTTAAGCTTAGTTTCTTCCCTTCCAACAGTTTCTTCTTCTGAATCTCGACGCAGTTTGCAAGAATTTATCTGCAAGAAACAGAAACGACTTCAGCTCAGCAGTGTCCAAACGATATATCATGCATATATGTAAGTGAAAACTTTTTATGTACAAACTAAGAAGTTTTTAGAAGTTAATTAGCAGTTAGTCTGTAGGCTCTTGCAAGCAGGCGGCCTTGGTGAAGTTTGCTTGAAGTAGGGTTGAAAGAAACCTCTGTTCTCTTTCACTGGCTCCTTCCAAACTGCAAAAACACCAATCTCATTAGTTAGGCTTCAAGTTAGAGAGTCCTAGAGTTGGAAATCTAGGGAGGGGAGTAGAGAGAGATACCAGTTGGAGTGACGTGCGGTTCTATGCTGGCTTGCCCTACCAGAGCCCTAACGCAGCTATCATGACTCATCCGCAGGAGCAAACACCTCTCTATCAAGTGCTGAACATGTAACAACATTACGAATTGTCTGTATTGAATTTGAAAAGTAGATACAATTGCTCTACTCTCTACAACCATCAAGCAAGCACTTACTATGAGGGTGACAATGCAAGCAAGGAAGGTGGTGATGACAGTACATTTTCTTCACTCTCTTCACAGAGAATAGTAGTCAACTTATAGGAGAGAGGAGAAAAATGCATGAGGGCAGAAGAAGAAACAGTTTGAGGGAATGAAGTGAAGTGAAGACATGTAACATTGTTTTCATTTTATATGATGACAGATATGGGGAAGGGGGTAATATGGTTGCGGTAATCCACAGGATATCCAAGTGAAGGGCAAAAAATAGAATAGAAATCCAAGAGATTGGAATTGGATTCACCCTCGTATAGCACTGGAGATACGAGGGGGCAGAGAGTGAGGATGGACTACTTCCAAGCGGATAAACACTTTTACCGTCCCATCCAACTCCACGGTCTGGAGTTTAGTAACTCTTGGCCCATCCCATTTTCACGGAAGTGAGAAACAGCGTCAGTTCCTCACTTCCTCACAAGTTGGAAATCACCCCCCTTGCAATTTGCCACATTATTCTCTCTCCCCCATTTGGGCTTAATTAAGGATTTAGTCAAAGGTTTGAACTAGTCAATAATACTCAAGTTTCTAAGTCAAAATCGAACAGTCTCTCCCAAAACTTGAGTTTTAGGGAAGACAAAATATAAAGAAACAAGAAATAAAACAAAACATAAAATACAAATCATAAATAAGATTGGGCAACTTTATTTGTGAATTCGGGACAGGTGGACTACGTTTGGAACCTCCCTTAGCGAATTCATCGCTATCTTAGAGACATAGTAGACTATGTCTGGAACTAACCTCTTTTATCAGATATTGATAGGAGACAAACACAGTAAGTCATCATGTATTGAGCGAGCGGGTTGAGCGTTAATGGTCATGCTCACATTAATCGACTCATGAGAGTTTCAAAAGGTCAGCTCTGTCACCCCAACCACAACCATCACGGTTCCTCTCATGTGGTAAGCCCTCCAACAGTACTACAGTTGGATGTTATACCATCACACTACATGCGTTGGACTTATTAAGAGTTTAACTTAATCTTACCTATTTGTATTATAAGAGCATCATCATTAAAGAGAAGGGGTAGTAGCTTTAATGCTACATATATGATATAGATATATTTGGGTCGATGCTCCACACGAGTATCATCAGTCCACTTGTTTCTACCCCACTGATATGCTTTGAGATTGTGGAGATGCATATTCCAGATCGGGTCATCCGTCAGTTCGAGCTTAAACATCATATCCCTGATTCCGTCGAGCAGGTGGCCCGAATAGAGCAAGCAAGCGCCGCTGTAACTAGAGTCAGGAGTTTAACACTTACATTAGCCAATGGGGTGATCAAGCTAATGAGATTCAAAGCGAGAATTTCCCTCAACACTCCCCTCAGAATACATGAGCTGGTATTGGGGGATCACTCAGTGCTGGATTATTCAGCGTGTTGATGCGCCGGACAGTTACCAGCCTGCTTTTGTACGTGAGCAGGAGTTGGTAATATCTCAACATAATCCTCATAAAAAAATTCAATTTGTGATTTATTGATATATATATATATATTAAAATTTATGATGCAGGTTAATGCATTGATCCATGTGGGGAACCAGATAGATGACGCTTTGACGGAGGGACTCAGAGAGTCTCGATACTCCAGAGGATGGCCACTTTCATCAGGGGGGTGGTTGGAAGGAGCTGATATGCATGCCCATCAGGTGCGTTGACACACAACATTTATACTCGATGTCCGCGACATCCACCAATGCAGGACGAGAAGGATCTTCCCAGCCCGTTGACCAGCAGGACGAGCCCGTTGATGGATGACACATACGGCATCGAGGAGTTGAGGAGGAGATGGACCATCCCAGGTTGCCCCTGCATGTGGTCATGGACGAGGACAAATATCACGTGCACTCAGGTTTTCAATGATTTTTTTATTTGTATTTGGATATTTTGAGAAATTTAAAGAAATCTTGAGAAAATTGAGATATTTGGATATCAGCTGTCGATATGATATGAATTTTTGTCAAATTTTGAGATATTTGGATATGATTTGAGAAATTTTGATATGATATGAATTTGTGTTATTCTGATATGTTGATATGCTTGGATATTTGTGATACGAGTTGTGATACTATGATATTACTGTGTAATTATAATAATTACTTAAATTTTTGTGATATTATTAGATTTATACAGATTATGATACATTATATAGTGATACTTGAGTTACAGGTAAGGAAAAAAATTTGCCCAAGTCAGCTTGGTCTGGGGTTGGCAACCCCATACGAAGATAACTTGGGCAATTTGCCTAAGTCGTTTGTCCGGGGTTACAAACCCGGACGAACCAGTCTGGGTACAAAAACCTTAAGGAACATTCGTGCGAGGTTGGTAATCCCGGGCAAACAAAAGTAAAAAAAAAAACTTTATACGAAGGAAAAAATATTATGTTAACCCAAAACTGTCCTTGCCGCTTGCGGGTACCACGTTAGCGGGGCTAACCGCTCCGTCACCAATGTGGTGTATCAGATATCGATTTTTGGAATTAATTTAGGGGGAGCTCGATTTTTGAAATTAATTATTTTTGTGGGTTTTTTCCTAATCAAAAAGGCCCTCGGAACCAGAAGAGGCATAGATATTTGCACCCGAAACTTTGATTAACACACCCTTTGAATTTTTACCCCCACAATTTTGATTAGCACACCCCCAATATTCTTTAAATACCCTTTATTTCTTAAATCTTAAAAATGAATTCCTAAATTACCCATCCCTCATTTACTCAATTCTAACATTTCTCTTTCCCTCACTTCCTCCTTCCCTTTCTCTCTCGCAGCCTCTCTCTGATCTGAAAAAAATTCAAAATTTTGAATTCACAGAATCATATTCTCCGTGGGACAGGTCAGATCTCTTCAGAATCGCGCCGCAATCTCAATTCACTTCAAGCAACTCACTATACCTTAAATTTCAAATAATCTCAAAATCTTGATTTTTCTTTGATTTTTTTAAAAATTTCAGTGTCTTTGATTGTTGCTAAGGAGAATGTAGGTTAGATTCCTTTGTAAATATAGAAAAATTCAAACAATTTTGATCAAAATTAGTGATTTTGGTGGAATATAGAAGTTGGGTTCGGAAGATGTTCGGCTTGAACAGGTGAACATTACTTTTCCTGTTCGGCCTACGATGACCGTAGAGACCTATCTTGTTTGGCCGCTCTTGGCCGAACAAAATTCTTTTGTTCGGTATACTACGGTCGAACATAATTACATTGTTTGTCCTAAAGGCCGAACATTCCAGTTATGTTCGACCTTCAGTGGTTGAACATCCCAGTTAAGTTTGGCCACTGAAGGCCGAACAGATGTGTTAAATTTATGGGGTTGGGTTTATCAACTTTGTGGGTGTTTTTAATGGGTATGTTAATCAAAGTTATGGATACAAATGTTGATAGTTTTCTGACATTTTTTCTAATATAACATGTACTCGATTTTCTTACTATTATGATCTATGACTATTTGCTGCAAATATGAGTGGTGCAAGACCATTTAGAGTTCTGCCTACTGCTTCGAGTAGATGCTTTAGACATACATCTCCTTTCGAAACTCTAGAAATAGAGGGGGTTGAAGAAAATGTTGATAGCATGGAAGAAGTATCTGAAGAGTTGACGGGACCATTTTCGGGTGGTCATTTCTATCATCCGTAGCTTCAAAACGCATATAACGATGGATATTTGGAATCAAAAGGTGATATTTTTTTGCATAATAATTCTTTTATGAAATATTTGAAGAATTCTCATGATTTTCATTATGTTCATTTATTTTCTTACAGGAGAGATCATTTGAAACTCCTCTTTCACACATCAAAATTGAATGATTGGTCTGTCAGAACGCAACCGTCGCTTCAATAATTACGTTGATCATTCGGGATTGCAAGGGTTGATTGATATTTCACATTGAAATATCAACCGTATATTGGTTTCAGTTTTTTGGAGAGATGACAGCCTGAAACCAATACTTTTCACATGCCATTCAGAGAGATGACAATAAAATTGGATGATGTTGCCGCATTTATTGGCATATTGGTTGTAGGTCGATCCATCAATCTCCTACCATGGAAGATGCAACGGAACTACCTATGCGGACACTTGATGTGACATGAAGAGTTGCAGATGATGACTTGGGGCTGATACGGGGTACATCTGTTACATTGGAGTGACTCCGTTCCAAATTTTCTAATGTCACTGATGCTAACACAGAGGTTCGAACTAAGTGCGCGGTTAGAGCTTATTTACTTTATCTGGTTGGGTGCACTTTATTTAGTGATAAGAGTGGAACAAGAGTTTCTATCTCGTATGTTTGTCTGTTTAAAGACCTGGGTACCGTTTCAACTTACACATAGGTCACAACTACACTGGAATATTTATATAGATAGCTTGGGTATGCTTCCAGAAGTGGCATTAAGCAAGTTGCTGGTTATTTGCCACTGCTAGCGGTATTATTAGTATTTAATGCTTGTTTTTAAAAAAAAAGTTATGAGTATAAAACTAATACTGAAGATTTTGAAACAAACAGAATATACAAGCACTTTACTATTATAAGACCCCCACAATATGGAATATATGAATGCTCTTTCGCGTGCTGCATTGGGGATTGGGTGGATCGACGGGAAAATCCTTGGACAAGTTACAAGCAGTCCGTGAATCTCTTGATTACTTGCGAGCAGATGAGATAAATAGTTATTAAACAACTAAGCGGCACACATAATTCAGATAACAATTCTATTAATGTTAATTTTTTCATATGTAGGTCGTATGGAACTCATATCAAGAATCGAGAGTTCATCACCTGTTCCCTGATGTTGCTTTCTTCACTGGATATATAAAGTGTGTTGATATTATTGAACCATATCATTCAGAAAGAGTGTTACAACAGTTTGGTAGAGTGTAGATTATACCTCCTTCACCTATCTCGCCATCTCATTGTTAGAAGATGATACAGTTCGAAACAGTACGAATTATCCTACAACGTGTAGATCATTTTTGGGAGAGGTGGCGTAGTCATGTATTATCTGAAGAGGAAAGGAGCGTGCCAGTGACATATCAGTGGGAATCAATAGACCAATACATGAACTGGTACTTCAAGATATCTCACACTGTAATTCAAAATTCGGTGCATAGGTTCGTGGCACAGAAATACAATGCCACGGGTGTTGCACCCAACATCCATGCTCAAGTAATATTCAAATACTTTTTTAAGTTTAAGCATAATTGTCCATTTTGATTATTTTCAATTTTTTTCAGCGTGTTGCTCATTCATTATGGATTTGCGATCCCATGCTTCAAAGAGGGGTCATGAGAGAGCACACTATATTTGCTTTGTACAATACCGTCTACAACATGAAGCAAGCACTCGAAAGCAGAGAAGAAGGATATCTGATTAGGATATATGTATATAAACGAAAGAAATAGAACTGTACCATTTGATTGTTTTTGTTCTGTTAGGATAGTAATGATAACTCCATATTAATGATAATCATTACCAACCTTTTGGATTTTATCAAAGCCTAATTTTGTACATATAATGGTAAGAGACTCTGATCTAGAGTCTAACCTTTTATCTAATTATAAACTAGGTTACTTGTTCTCAAAGTTATGTATTTCTTTATTATCTTCTTTTGTGTTCAGTAGCAATGAGCTTCAGTTAAGAACAGTACATCCATGATTTTCGTATTAGTATTCTATTCCTGCAAAGTCAATATTTTGGACTTCCATTTTTATCTGGGATAATTAAGAATTGCCAAATATGTTTCTGGAGTTTCTCTTGGATATTGATCATTGTTTTACGTGGTTTCTGAGGAGGGTTGCACTTGCTCTCACTATGAGCACTAATTATATGCTGTGCTACAATGTCAGTTTATCTAAGCAAGCAGCAATTGGAAACCCCATAATACTATTCATGTACACAGGATATTGAAAAAGTATATTACATTTATATAATACTAAGCATGTAGTATACTTATGTATTTGATATGCGTAGGACAATTTTGCACTATCATAAAGACAGGTGATATTTTTCACTAGCAAAACCAATCAAGGAGGACGGCTACAAAGACATATCTGAACAGTAAGACAGGTTAGCGGAAATAACCTTTGCTTGGTTTATACTCTATATGTTTCCTATTTCCAAAGGGAAAACTTTGTCCACTGCATAATATGTTGCTTCAGGAAATAACATCTGCTTGGATTATACTCTAATTTGCATGCTGTTGCTTCAGGAATATGTTAGGCATCAAGGCATATATCCTGTGCTATACTCTAAAGGCATATATCCTGTGCTATTCCTGTGATCTTGATGCGATGCATTTTCATTTATGACGAGCTGTTGAGAGGGAAGTTGTTTGTGTTAGGTACTGAATTTTCACCTCACATTTTGTTGAAAGCTGAGATGCATTTCTTGTCAGAGGAAGCAGATTATACCGCATAGAGTTACTCTTAATTTCTTTTTGGGAATATTTTGCGATATTGTATAAAATATGCCCCAATATATTATTGAGGGACACTTTTATTGTATCTGTAAAAAATTGTTGCTGATGCAAATAGACAATGACAACTAGCAGAGACGCAAGTTGCTCGTAAACCTCGCTATGATGAAGTCAAATGTCATTCTATTGGTGTGGGTAGAGAATTATTCAGAACCTTTATTGACTCAGAGATGGGGAACTTGAATTGACACAGTTGACTATTAAATTTATTTGGTTTGGTTTAGATTCTTGCATGCGCGCTTTCATTATCGAAATCTTGGCCGGAAAGTTCCAAAAGTTTTGCAAATACTGACTGTGAAATAGCCCTTCTTGTTGTTGATGAAATGTTAGTGGTGTGATATTGTGAAAACTGAAAAAAAAATGTGATGGCATTGGCATTCTGCAGTTTAGTCTCTTTAGCTTACTGAAACAAGATTGTAATCTATTTGGCTATCTTTCATCGTCTGCTAACCTACAGGGGCTATCTTCAAAAGATTGGGGTAACCACACTTCAGATTAGATTCTTCTCAAATCCAAAACACAAAAAGGGAAATATTGAATTTGAGATAACTTTGTTTTGTATCAAATAGAATACTATATTAGGGAACTTGCCATATAGAAATACCCTATAAATAGATATTCGGTCGTTAACGGCCGAACATTCAAGCTTTATTCGGCTTTCTTTGGCCGAAGAAACGAGCTGGCAGTGGTCGAGCAGGCTATTTCGTTATGGATTATGACTTGTGTGCTGCATATTCGTGATCACACATATAAATTTACATGCATATTAATATGTATGCATGTCACTTCTTGGTTTCATTTTTTGAGTTGTTGAATTGCATTTGATTGTGCAATTGGTTCTAGTTCTGCCAATTTTGAGTCTTCACACCGAAATTTAGTTCTCCGGATAAGTGACTGGTATTAAAGTTGGTGCAGGAGGAGAAGTGACTGTCCATCCTCTTTGATCGTGCAAACCTGTGTAGGATGAGAATTGTCTGAAATTATTTGATCGGATAAAGAACACACTCCAGTGCATGTCATATATAGGAGTACCTAAAAAAGTGTAGTGTTGAATATATTACATTGAGTTCCAAAATTTGAAAATAAACCAAACTACTATAGTTAAGTTCCAAAATTTCATAAATTTTCAAAAGTAAAAGACGCTTCTAAAAATCACAAACATATATCAATTGAAGTCAATGTTAATCAATATGAACATTCAAAATCATTAGAACTATTGAATAACTCATTATACATTTGCATTCCACTCTTGTACGCACTGTCCAACTTTCAGCACTTGATAGTCGATACTCGTGCCACTTATATGCCAGTCGGGGTACTGGATGTCCATTGCATAGATGTAGTTCAATGATATGATTATTGTTGACAAAACCAATTGAAAGGATCGACGTGCAATAGTAGGGATAGGTGGAGTTCATGTAGCAAGAAAGTAAGACTGAAGTCATGACAAAAAAAATAACACCACGTTATAATGAGATGATATGAAAATCCCATCTCAGGAATAAGCATCCACTTGTCATATGATGCAACACCGTCAAAGTGACTCAGAGAATATCTAATCTCCTCCACGCGCTGACAACTTCCATATACACCGTCATATAAATAGGGATAATAATTCAATTCTACAAACAAGCCCCGCCTGACTTGAGTCCATCTCGCCTCATCAAAACCAAGCAAACTTGCAACACTCGATATCTGCAATTACCATCCACTTGCACATTCTTTACATGTACAATCCATGGATGAATTGGTTCAGAAAATTGATTTAAATATTGAAGAACGTGCCCGAACAACCTACATTTGAAGTGTTAATAAAATATTTAATATTTAACCTAAAAGAAATGTTTGATGAATATAAAAATAAATTATACCTTTTCCTTTGGCCGCAATATGATTTGGAAGAAACTTGAATATTATTCTGAGATGATAGCTCCGAACAACCATCTTGTATAGAAGTTAGCAACTCGTGTATCATAGGTAGTCGATGAGT
Source organism: Agave tequilana (assembly GCA_038442645.1). NCBI lineage: Eukaryota > Viridiplantae > Streptophyta > Magnoliopsida > Asparagales > Asparagaceae > Agave > Agave tequilana. Next base: position 125,789 of record JAVJIF010010172.1, on the reverse strand, counting down.
TGATGTGTCATAGGTAGTCGACGAGTTGATGCTTCATTTTTGGCAACATTCTTACCACATTTTCTTATCTTAACTTCAGGTTTGATAAGAGAGGAAGTATTTGGATTAATCAACTCTCGCATTCTCTTCAACAAGATTATCTTCTCAGAGTCGTTGGCCTTGATAAAGCATTGGTTTATCTTGTGTATCTCTTCTGTCTAACGATTTCTCACGTCAACTACCACTTCACAGTCAATAGGTGTAGATGGTCACATGTTTAGTTTTCTCCAATGGCTATCAATGGAATCTAAGAGAACTGGCATATTGACTATGTCATACTCAGCTAACTCATGTGCACAAGGTAATCCGTGGGTCTTTCTCAATATGTACTTACATGTAATATCATCGGCATCGACAATGTTGCTTCTTTTTAATTCCTCCACAATCTTATTCAGGGCAGCAATGGATACAACACCACGTAGAAACTTAAACTGGGATGACTTGAAGTTGTGTAATACTAAATTTATACTCTTTTCGACAGTGTCTTTATTTCAATATGTTGCAACTATAAAAGTGTGTGAATTTTGCCCCAACTAGTCTTAAATTCTGAAGAGATGATCCTAGATATATTTTCAACTTTGAATGTGCACTCTCAGCTCTGAAAAGATAAGATAATGAATATGTAAGGAGACTTGATGTAACAATATTATATAGTAGTTATGTTTTTGAAACTTACACGATATCGTAAAAGCATACATGTTTGTTAATGTGTTACCAAAATGCATTATCGTGTCAGTCCAACAAGTGACAAATTTCTCTTTATTCTTAGCAATCTATGTATCGTTCACATATTCAATTAATTTAGGGTAATCTTGGAATCCTCATTAAGCCTACAAACAGTCGTACAAATTCTTCCTCAGTTTCAGTCAGTACCATTATATTCCAACCAAAGAAGAATAGGTCGACTTTCTCTTTGGTGTCCAAAGTTTTCTTGCAATGAGCAATAATATTTTTTCTTATATGCTATCTATACAAGAAATGACTAGAGGTAGAAATTCTCTCAACAACATTCATCAGCGCTAAATCTCTGTAATTCACAACAATAGATGGCATCAAACGATCATGCATCAGGCATTCAGACTATCCAAGAATCAACTGAAATTGTCTTCTCGTTCTGCTTCCAAATATGCAAAAGCAACTGAAAAAATCATATTAGTGCTTGTTACTCTAACAATCTCCATCAACAGTAATCGATACATGTTGGTTTTGTATGTGTAATCTATTATTAACACACGAAGAAATGCATGCAAAACTCAATACTAGCTGGGTGAGCCCAGAGAATATCTTTGACAGTGTCGGTATTGGGACAACTTATATGAACCTCAATATATGCGTGTTCAGAAAGTTTGAGTTGTTGCATTTATGGTCTTCCGGCATATTCCATAACTTTAAAATTTTTTCTTGCATTATAAACTGCCCTCATTATAATAATATTGAGTTTATTTCTTTGTTTTAATGTATGCAAAATATCTCTTGATCGAATAAGGCTCTTAGATATATCCACAATTAATCTCCCCTCTTCTTCAAATAATCTACCGGCAAACAATGTCCTTCCAAATGTTCTGAGGTCAAATGATTGTGGATGCCACATATAACCAAAAGTATCCACCCTTATTCATTCGTGTGACAACTCCTTGCCTTTTAGTATTAAAGGACAATCACTTTTTTTTTTACACTAGTACTTTTTGATCATTGTTGCTCGGATGTGTTTTCTCCATTAAACTTTATTTCTTTTCTTCTGTATTTTTTACTTCACTAACAACTAAGAAATACTTTCCCTTTTGGAGCATCAGACTTCTTATTAATGATCATAAAGCCATGTGACTTATCTACTTCTCGAGCTCATTTGATTAATGTCTCACGAGTTTGAAATTTCTCGTCCGTGGTGAAGTCCATGCTATAATCAACTATCAACTCAGTAGTGGTGTTGCTACAATGGGTAGAGGTTTGATCATGTATCACAAAAGAACAAAAACTATTACGTGTATGTAACAAAAATCTATTACTTGTTTGTATCTATTCGGTTAGGATAAACCGAACATTATAATAACGTTCGACCACTGATAGCCGAACATAAGAATTTCGTTCAATCAGTTGACTAGACAATATAGCATTGTCGGCTAAGTCTAACCGAACAGTTTAAGATTAGTTTGGCTCTTTAAGGCTAAACAAAAATATGATGTTCAGTTGAGATTACTGAACAGAACGCAATGAACAGCTTAGAAAAATTTAAAAACGCGAATTTTTATTAAACCAAAAAAAATTAAACGATAAAAAACTTACCTGATCATTATTGAAAGGCTTCCAATTGATTAATTGTTTATCTATAATTTTGAATTAAGCAATGGATTTGAAACTTAGGTTTATATGAGAGATGTTTTTTTATAGACTTTTTGATCAATAGGTAGTTTCTTAATCAATAGAGGAATTAAGTTATGACGGGTATCTTAATCATTGGGTGAGTGTATTAATCATATGATAATATAAAATTTTAATTTTAAGTAATTTTAAGAGTCTTTAAGTTTTTTATTTAGAGTTATAATAGTTTATTATTATTTTTTAAATTTTAATGGGTGTGTTAATCAAAATTTCGGATGCAAATATTCATGCCTAATCAGAAGAGGACTCGTTATTATTATTATTTTTTTATTATATTTATATTCTCCTCGACCATCGTCTCGCTCCCTTCTCATCATCTTTGTTGTTGTTTGAGAGAGATTTTCTCCGATCGAATTGAAGACGCAATGATCTCTCAGTTCTTCGTACTCTCTCAAAGAGGCGACAACATCGTCTTTCGCGACTGTAAGCTCCCTCTCTCTGTTCTCTCTCTACAACAATTCAATTCAATTCAATGCATGTAGATCTCTTCTTCTCTGCTGATCGAAGATGCATGAACTGAACATTCATGAAATGAATTGAGTTGAATTTGGATTAGATAAAACACTAGGCATTTTTGGATCTGTGGACCTCCATTAATTTGAGAAATCTTGATGTTTCCCCCACATCCCCCACCCACACCCCGGTTAATGCCACTATCGAATCTTTTGACTGTCTTGGAATTAGAAAGCCGGCTTCAATAGATTTGCGTACTGCTTAATTTTTGCTGTAGATGGCATATTTGAGATCATAAAGTTAGTAAGGATTCATGTGCTGTGACAAGAGTCATAATTCATGTGCTATGGTGGTCAACAACTTGATTCTTTGCTCGGAACGGAAATGTTACTGGTGCTTGATTTCATGAATATGTTGACGGTCCTGTGTTGAGATCAAAATGGGAAGTCATAGTTCACAAGAGCTTAATTAAATTATACAATTTCGCCAAGAAATTATCCCCTCAATCAATATGTAAAAAGGATTTGTTTTCTCTTTCCTTAGCTTTGTATGTTTTCCTCAAATCCCTGTGAATGAAAGGCATTTCAGAAAGTCAAGTTTGGATCAACCTTTGGATGCATGGATATTTTCATGAGCAAATGCCAATATGACATAACAACATGATTGTTCTATTTTTAATCATCTTTAAATTCAGTTTCGACTGTTGTCTTAAAAATGAAAAGTATGATCTTTGAGTGACTTGACAGTCTGATTCTGTTAGACTCTCTGGCTCCCTTGCTGCTTATTATATACTTCAAGGTGGTGTGATTTCTTGTTGCAATTCTTATCATTTTCCTTGATTCTGTTTGACTCTCTGGCTGCCTTGCTGCTTATTATGTACTTCAAGGTGGTGTGATTTCTTGTTGCAATTCTAATCATTTTGCTTCTATGTATAGACTCTCTTGGTATAGTGAAATTTGGAGGGTTGCTCCTTGGCTGCATAAGCTTGAATTATAGTCTCTAATAAAATCATTCAATCCGACATGCAAAATAATATACTCTTAATACAGGTTACCAGTTTAATTTTCATTATTCATTTTTAAAAAAAATTAACCTGAGGTATTCCTGGTAATAACTTATTCTTTTATATCTATTCAACTTTTCTCTTAGCCCATAAAAGCCTGAAACTTGAGTGGTAAGTATGGTTATATTCTATGTTTTCTCTTTTTTTACATCAGACTATAAAATTGTGTTTCCTCAATGAAGATATACTATTATATGTTTTTTTACATTTGTTGCATGGATACAGACCGTGGTGAAGTGCAAAAAGGAAGTGCAGAGATATTCTTTCGCAAGGTGAAGTTTTGGAAAGGGGATGAAGCAGATGAGGAGGCACCACCTGTCTTTGTAGGTATTTGCTTATATAATTCAAATTTAACCCATATAATATTTTTATTATATTCAGAGACATCCCGTAAAGAATAAAATTTTCAAATATATTCTGTAGTCATGTCTATCAATGATCATCTGCAGATGATCGTCTAGTGTTCTCGTGGTATTTGAAACCATGATGATGTTATTGTAATAATTCCTTTAAATTGTAATTCTTTAAATTTTGCAATCTATGTTTCTTTTTCAAACAAAGACCTCCCCATGACTCGAACTTAGTAATATCTGTAACTCAATCCCACAAATTAATATATTTCAGGCTTGTGCATTATTGCAAGGGGAGAAACACTAGTGGTTAACTAAGTTATTCAAGAAAATTATAGATACTAAGAAATTACTTGATCAGTGTAGGATTAGCACTTTTATGCCTATATCTAAGAATAAAGGAGCTATATAAAGTTGCTCAAACTATTGTGGAATCAAGCGTATGATCGACAAAATGAAACTTTGGGAGAGGATAATCGAGTGAAGAAACATTTATTGTTGAAAACCAATTTGGTTTTATGGCATGAAGGATGAAAGCTATTTAGCTGCTAAGATAATTGGTGAAGATCGAAAGTGTCAGTCATCACGAAATGAGGTTCGACATGCATATAGGTTTTCACTCTCTCAATCGAAGCATTAAATCTCATATTGCGAGAAATCCATGAATTTCTGGGGTGAACTCCTTGATTACTACTTCCAGATGATTATGATATAAATCCCAGCTGTTGACTCATCCCCTGTTGAATATGATCCTAAGGCATTAAAAGAACAGCACGAGTAAGCAAGGTTGCCTCACCTTGGGCTTGTTGGCCCGTCCCCTGGCAAGTAATCGTACATTCAGAATCGGAGATGGACTCATCTTCAACGGGTGAGATTGATGCCAGTGAGGAGTGTCACTTGCTCTTCTCTTAGCTTCACTCCAATTCGTGGAAATTGGCACTGATTGATATGCAGATGAGGAGGAGGTTATGCCATACGATCTCAAGATTCCTTCGATTCCTTGACGCTCACCCTTTGATTGGATCGAATAGGGAACTTCTGTAAAAGATATTTCCACTCATTCATCTTAAAGGGTTCATAGGGAGGTAATGTGGTGGGTTCCAGAAAAGAAACAAGTATCCGGTAGGTATATTGATCCGCTGAAAGATATATGTGATGAAGCAGTCACTAGAGTGAGAACAACTAGGGGGAGACAATCATTCCATCTCCCCAGTCTTCAAAATTAAGACTTATCCATTTGCATTAGTTACTGTATGCAAATTCAGCATAAAGTCCTTTGGCATATTTACGATGAAGTCTCATTGTAATGTTGTTTGCTAATGAATAATGATATAGTATTATTTGTTGAGACTATGAAGGGAATAAATACTACCTTCCTGAAACCCGCATAAATATAGATATTCAAAAACTAGTTATCTTAGTATGTTGACACTTGATATTAATAAGTTATCTAAACACATGCTGTCATCTCTCATGACTTTAATATACTGCAATGACCAGTTTTCAAGCAATAAGGCTTAATATTAAGGTTTATTTAAATTAAATTATACATTATTAATCATGGTGATAATTTCTCGTGTAATTAATGTCAACTTTACATACTATATGTCATCAATTTTGGAAAAGAATATAAACCTTTTCTTTTAAAAAATATTATCTCACTAAATTAAAGCATAACTAACTAACCTGCTTGACCCGTTGGAATCAGCCCAAAATGTGAATCTGCCTGAAACCCGATGGGTGGGTTTTATCCCTCTAAGAAACCAGTCCTATTTTTTTAGGTTTGGGTATAAGAGTACTCCAAAACCCAGGCAAACTTGTTTGACCTCTACCCACAATAGAGTTGAATGGAAGAGAAGAATTCATATAGCCGAACCCCAAAAATTTTAGGAGAAATGCTTTGTAGTTGTTGTTTAAAGTTGTTGGGGGAAACCTATCAGTAAGTATGTACATTTAGGGCAATAGACATGCAAAAGCATGTATTCAGAACAAGGGAGAAAGGAAGATGGAATTGTGAAAAAGTCGGGTATTCATTTCCAACTTCCAAGAAGACAAGGGGAAATGAAGATGGAATTGTGAAAAACTCTGGTATTCAGTTCCAAGAAAACATGGGGAAAAAGGAAGATGGATTTGTGAAAAAATCGAGTATTCAGTTCCAAGAAGAAAATGCACATTAAAAGGCACTAAATTTTATCGAATATTATAAGTTGATCATCCATTTGCGCATGTATATTTCCATGGTTTCGAATATCTTCCTATTCTAATATATACCGGAACTCGCATATTGGCTTTTGAGGTACCCAATACAATATTAACCCTAAATATTGATAATATTAATACTAAAAACCATTGGCTGATGCTGATATTGATGCCGAGATTTTAAACCATGGTATATTCATTGTTAACAACAATATTGCAATATTATATGGTAATATACAATGAAAATCACCTTTTATGTGTGCTTTTACATGTTAATGTATGAATTTGTGTAAATAGGTTTGATAACAAGGTCTTATGATTATGTCAAATATTAGATCTAACTCTAAGATAGATATTGTTGGGGGAAAAAACTTGAACAATTTTCAAGGGCAGGTACAAAAATACTTTGCCTAGAAACAAAAACATATGGACTTGTTTAAAATTGATTTTGTCAGGATCCACTTCTTTTTGGTATAAAATGAAGCTTTAAGTATGAAACCGTATTTCTTTGGAGAAAACATAAGTTTAAACAAAGTTTTGCTAAGAAGTCTGTAGAATGTCGAGAAAGTTTGATACATCCATTTCCTATCTGCCGTATGAAATCCCTAAACCCTATCAAAGCCTATACTTAATGACTATACTTGATGACAGCTCTCACTGGCATTTCGAACATGATGACCCCATGTTATTTGTTTATTGTGTGCCTTCCATAACTTTTTTCTTCATTTTTTTTTTTTCACTTTCGCGCTTGCATTTGGTATCCAAAACTTACTGAAGGCTATACCCGAAAGGCCATTTCTTGTTGGGATCACCAACATGATAAACCTAGTTACATTACTGTTCTCTACTAGCAATGTATGTGTGACAGAAAGAAATGTATAGATAACATATTGTATGGGGTGTTTCTTCCTTTTTTGATTCTCTGTTCTACATGCACCATCATACATATAGCATTTTGTACTTGCTCTGGAATTGTATTGGGTGGTTTTTCCTTTTTGATTTTCTATTTTTTAAACTATTCTATGGTTTTTCCTACTTTATTCTATGTTTTAAGATGCTTGCCATAAGTATTAGTACATTAATATTTTTTGAAGAAAGGCAGTTGGTTTAATAGGTCTCCTGCCAGGCTAGTTCATTTGTTATTATTTTTGCCCTTGTCTCACATTTCATTTTCTTTTTTAAGCAGAATGTAGATGGGGTAAACTATATTCATGTGAAGGTTGCAGGATTGCTATTTGTTGCAACCACAAGAGTTAATGTAGCGCCATCCCTTGTGTTAGAACTTTTACAAAGGATTGCACGGGTCATCAAAGATTACCTTGGTGTTCTTAATGAAGATTCTTTACGGAAAAACTTTGTGCTTGTGTACGAATTGCTCGATGAAGCCATTGTAAGTTTCTTTTTTCTATCTGGGTACTTGCCAGCTGAACTTTATTACTCTTACTCTATGGCATGGATTCGTTGGAATGGCTCCTGACACGTATCGGGTACGAATCCGATTTGGATATGCACTGATACATGCATGATTCGCATAGGGTACGGGCCGTGGGAATCTAGATCCGAAGTCAATAAGAATTCGTAGCGAATCAGGTTTGGTCATTTCTTACATAGAAAAAGATTGACTGGGTTTCGGGTTTTAAACATCAAAACCTGCTAATTATCAAAGACTCTTTTGTCATGCGAATTTGATCCACCGACTCTCTCTTCTTGCCCTGCCGCTCTCCGACGAGTGACAATGACGCCTGCAGACGGCTGTCGAGTGATGACGAGAAAGTATCAGCGACAAGGAGATCAAATTCGCTTTAATGAAAGCTTAGATTAGCAGTAGCCAGTCGGATTCCTATCTTGCTTGTTATTTGTCACCAGCCCTATAAGCAATTTGACTAGTTTCATTGCTTGCCGAAGAACGAAACAAGTCCCCAATTATTAACAAGAGTGTAGCTACACAAATAACATAAGAGTAAGCATTAGTTGTATGCAATTATTAATATATTTAATAATTAAAAAATATTATTTAATTCATTTGCCATATCCATGACAAATCCGTATCTATTGTTTTTTTTGGAATTTTCTGTATCCGTGTATGCGTATCATATCCTATCCGATACTCGTACCCGTATGTGTGCAACATAGGTGGTCTACTATAATATATAATGGGTGTTGCTATCTGCCACTAATTTGTTGCTTGCTGCTTAGCTTTTACAAGATAAAGTTATGGATATTGCACAGCATTGGCTGGCATGCATATATTCCATATGGATCAATTACACTGGAAATAAGGAAATAAATTGTATGTAGGGCCTAATGAGATTGGAGGTACATTAATTGGCAGGAAATCAACAATACATTTCTCCTGAAGGCACTCGACAATGCTTGTATGTGTTTCTGGAAATGCAAGGAAATAGAATCTTGTTAGATTTGGGTTTTTGTGTTTTTTATTAATAGTTTTTTGGTTGGGTGGAGGGAGGTTGAGTGGGTTGCATTCCCCACTTGATTCCACCCCGTGGAGAATTGTACACTATTTCTCCAAAGAAAATAAAGAGGTGGCCTCTTGTAGGTACACATACGTGTTTTCGTCTCATATCTTAACATCCGCAGGAGCTAAATTCTAGAGTCATTGCATCAATTACCTATTATATTATGATTTAAGTGGATGTTATTCTGACAGTTTTGATGCGTTTTCCCTGAACCATCTTTCTATGATGTTCTTTCTTTAGTTCAGTTTTATTTTATATAAATTTTCTTGAAAGCATTCCATTAATTGTTAAGCTCTAATGATTATCTTACTAGTTTTTGGACACGTGGCTTGCATATGTGTAATTATGGAGGCCATAATGAATTACGTGGCGAACTGATTATTCTTTTCTGGTCCCAATGCAATGCCTTTAACAAGCAACCATCCATGTTTCTTTTCAAATTTAATAGTATTAGGATCCACCTCATTTATGTGTTTCCACTTTCAAGGGTGTACGTAAAGTAACCGTGCAGGAGTCAATTAGCAAACCCCCAGAATTTGTGTTATATAGAGAGGATCTCTGTGCTTGAGAACTTGGTCAGGTTCAAACGAACTTATGATTTTTGCGTGGTTCTTCCCTTTACCCACGCCAATTTCTGCACCTGTCATGATATGCCTTTCTTCATGTTAATGGAGTAGGTGATTCTGAAGTTTGACATGTGATATTTGGTTTTGATTCAGTGAGATTCTTAGCAATTCACTAAGAGTTGCACTCTGTTGTGCAGTGAACAATTGCCCAATGGGGAGTTGGGGAAAAAAGTACCCTGCCTTGTTGCTTCTGCTTAATTCACTTGACTGTACATTTTATTTTTGGGCTTCTTTTCCTTCTCTATTTGTAGGTATCATTCAACTTCTGTTTTATGTTCAATGTTCATCTTGCATAAAATCTTATATTTGGGAAATTGGTTTCCGAAAAATGAACATATTTGCGAGATGAAGTAATTTCTCTTAGACCTTGTCAGTTGTCAACTTAATTCTCTATGAAACAATAAGTCTAATCACACCAATTTTCATGTCAGATTAAATTGCAGGACAAAACCACAATAAACCCCTCTTGAACCCCCCCCCCCCCAACACACACACAAAACAAAAAGAAAAAGGAATAAAATAAAATAAACAAAAGTAAAAAAACTTAATTAGCGAGAGATCATGAATCATGATACACAACAACCAAAACAATCAACAAGAAAACATGCAGTTGTTTCCTCCATAGGTTGGTGAAGCTTTTAATCAATTTCTCAAGATTAGCTATGAAGACCTACTTTAGCCAATAGTTATTCATCCTTCTGCTTCCATTCTTACAAAAGTAAGAAAACCTTACTTTGTCTGGCAGTCAGAGAATTCTCAAAATAACTTTTCCTCTGATAGAAAAAGGGTTAATCCTTTCTTCTGCAAGAAATTGCCTTTATTCAGTTGTCTCACTTTGTTTGAGTTATAGAGGCCATTTTGCACCCCCCCTAACTTTAGGGAACTTGTCTACCTCGCACGTGTATTTATTTCTAAATCATAAGTTTCATCTCTATTGGTATTGGCTGTGTCCAGATATCATCATCGCTGTCATCGTCAACTTTTTCTCATCTAGATACTCTAAGCTCCATAGAGTAAGAGTCTGTGAATGTATTTTACAAAGTTCTATGACCGGCTGATACCCTCATAATTGGTGCCCACTTCTTGAGCATGAAAACTATGAACAAGAGTGGGGCTTGTCATAAACTCGAAAAGGCTAGATGCATCCTGCGAATTTTCCTTTACTTGGAAAATCGTCTACAAGAGGTAAAATATGATAAATTCTATGTAGAAAGTTTATTTAACGTTGAGGCATAGATAATGACAAGAGTCGAGATCTATGGCCATAAAATTGTATTTCATGAAATTAGATTGTTTGTTAACTAAAGTATGAAGTTTTGACGTCACTGTGAAATGGATGAAGAATTTTAGGAGAAAAGAAGCTTGCATGAATCGCAACAATAACAATGACAAAGCCTTTATCCCAAGGCCTCCTTTGATAAATACTCAATCCTACTAAATCCATGTTTCCTCAGATCTACTCAAATCCTCGTGGCTCCATCAACTAAGAGAGTATCACTCCTATTAATCAGCGCATTTATTTGACTTGGTGCACATGGTCTAAACAACTGAACTAGGACCCCCCCCCCCCCAACCCCCACCTAAAAAAAGAAAAATAAAGATATATCCTTTATTGAGGCTACACATGTCTTCCTAATGACACACGTCATTCCTTGTCCTATCGTTTAGCTTAATGTCTCTCGTAGATCTCAACATTATCATTTTAGTTATGTTCGTTTTCTAGTCATAATGTTTCTTAATTGCTCGACATTTCCTATAAATCATGTTGATTGCTGTGGGTTTCAATTTTCTAGGTTTTGTTTATCATATAACTCTCAAAAGAGAACTCTATTTTAACCTCCCACTTTGATTTTATGAGCATCCTTCTTAATCTCATCATCATGATTAATAGCTAATTCTATGTAACAAATTGTCTCTCCTAGCTATTTCTTAGTCATCAAGGTAAATTACGAAATTAGTTTTTATTTTTAGATATATACCCCCTAAATCTTTGGTATTTAGAAATTTACACCCCAAATCTTTGATATTAGAAATTTTCCCGCCAAATCTTTAGTACCTTGAAAATTACCCCTCCACTTAAATTTTGAATGAAATATAAGTGTTTTACTCGTTATGCCCTTCTCTCTTATTCACCTCTCTTCTTCTTCATTGTTTTTATATGACATTACCTAAATGCTATAAAACCCAAAATTATTATCCCTTCCTCTCTTTCATTCTTCTCTTCCTCCTCTTCTCTCTCTCCTCCCCCCTTAAACCTAAAACTCCTCCATTTTTTTCTCAAAATCGCACTTTAAAAATTTCTTGGAATTTTTCTCAAATTCCTCAAGTGACTTGTGTGAAAATGATTTGATGTAGGATTGTGATGAAAAATAAATGAAATAAAAATGTGTTTGATTTGAGAGAAGAAGTGGAAATAAAGGATAAATAGGTAGAATAGGAGATAAGTCTGTAGTCTTAAGTTGGGATGTATTGTTTTGATCAAATTTGGTCATTTAAAAAAAATTAGGCAGGTTAACAAAATCAAACTGCAATATTTCCTTTTTATGCCGCGGGGGGGGGGGGGGGGGGGGGGGGGGGGGTTAAACTTACAGGATGTAGAAGATTTAAGGGGTAAATTTCTAATATCGGGTAAATCTCTAAGTACCAAAGATTATTTTATTTATTTATTTATTTATTTATTTATTTGGGGGGGGGGGTTTCTATATATCTAAAAAACCCTACTGCTTATACCTTCATTTCATGTTATAGTTTTGAAATGTTATCATATATTTCATTTTTTGGCCTGTTGATTCTAAGTTCTTTAGATTCTAGTGTTTATCTACACCTTTCTCCCTTGGAAAGTTTCCCTCCTTTATTGCATGACCCAGTACAATATTGTCATTAAAATCCACCATCCACCACTGGACCTCATCTTGTATGCCTAGCAAGTTCATCAATAATAAATGCAAAGTGATGCACACGGTTATAAAATGGATCTATCTCCCCCTCAGTTGTACTCATTCTCCGGTTATTCATGCATGACATGGATGAAACAGATTTATCTTTGCTCAATGGCTATGACGTTGCAATAGTTAGTAACAATTGCCACAAGAACCAGGGTTAAAAGAGAGATAGCATAGATACGAGTAATGCTTCTTAGTATGTCAGAAGGTAAAGGGCATTAGGAGTCTACGGATGTGTTCATGCTCTCCCCACAGGGAATATTTTTTTAATTTCATGATATGTATGGGCCGGGATTGTTGATTTTGCGTAAATAGAGGGGGTAGAAGCATGTTGAGGGGTATAATATCAGGATTTAAACTGGCTTCAGATGGACAACGCTAATTTTGTTCATATTGTCGCTAGGCTATCTCTAATACTGCAACGAAAGGGGAGCTAGAGAAGTGCAATATTGATTAGACAAAATCAGTGTGTTTGTTAGTTGACGAATCACCACAGATGTTAGTATCAAATACATGCCGAGTACGATATTCATTGTTTCAAGTTCCTTGTTGAGTCTTCTCCCGGTCAATAGTATATTTGTGTTGTTTATCTATTAAGATTTCATGAGAAATTTTTTTGAACTCTTATATTTGTGAAAGTTCTAACTTCTTTAGGGTTTGCAGAAATGACATGGTCCCATGGACGTCAACTGCATGATTAGAGACGAATTCTTTTTTTCAAAAAAGTGACATATATGCTTTTTTTTGAAAAGCAAAGTGAAATCTAGCACTGATTGTCCATGTCATTTGGAATCTTTCTTATCCTACAGTTTTGTAATTTAGCTTTACTTTTGGTAAGCTAGCCAATGTCTTGTATCTCTGTAACATGTGGCACCTCATTCTTCCAGCTCTAAGATCTAGTTTATGAATATACATTCATCTATAAAGATGTTTTACCTTTTGGCCTGACGAAAAGAAACTACATCCAACTGTGAACATGAGAATCCATACCCGTGTCAGTCTTAAAGTTCAAGAATGGGTTTGGCTAGGAAAATGAAATTACTTGGGTTACTTTCATCCATTGGGTATCTCGGGAAATTCAGTACATAATGTCATTACCATAACTTGAGAATCATATGGTCAATAAGATCTATGGCACTTTCCACGCCTTTAACTAACTTCTGAAAATCATTTATGAGAAGAGTATGGTGATGCTTGAATTCTCTTTTCTTTTCCCGCTATGGAAATTTAGTACAGTTTTGCTTGAAGAGTATTGTGATGCTTGAATTCCTTTCATCTTGAAAATAATATCCCTCAAGGAGCAGAATGTCTCTCACTAGTCCCCAGAACCTTTGTTAAGGTTTAGAACCAAGTATTTGCAGGATTGAAGCCAAGAAGGGTTGGTGGTGGAAGAGGATCTGGTAAAATATTTACAGCATTTTGTTAAGCCCAGATGTTGAATAGGTGATAAATGGCAAATATTTACAGGGCTTGATGTGTTTCTAGCTAATCTCTTGTATTTTCTAGGTGATGAGCAATCTTTCAACTTGTTAAAGTAATACATCCTTTTGATATGCTAGAATGCCAAGAAGGGAGCTTAGTTGACTTCATATTTAAGATGACTGTTCAGATCAGTATTGATGTTGACATTTTTTCTATTCCATTAGTGGATTGATAATCCTCATATTTTGGCTTTCTTCTGTAACAACCCTTTTTCACTAGTGCAGGAAAAGCCCTTTTATCTTGTGCTACCTTATTGCAATCACGTTGTTTTATACTTATAATTGCTTATGCTTGCTCTTTTTCCTGCTTATAATTACTTTCTCGCCCCCATCATCATGAGGTTTGATACCATTAACTGTGTATATCAATTAATATGCATCTTAACTTATTTTTGATTCTTCGTTGAATTAGTTAGCAACTATCCATTCTGCTGTCTTTCTACATTTTGTCACATTCATATTTCAGGATTTTGGTTACCCACAAACGACATCAACAGAGATTTTGAAGTCTTACATTTTTAATGAACCATATGCTGTTGATACTGCCCGTGTGCCACCACTTGGACCTGCAGCCATGTTTATGGTACTTCAGCTACCCTCTATTTGCTTTAATAGGAGATACTGTCACTTTAGTTTGAAACTCTGCGCACCTGACAGCTTAATAATGTACCTACTTGGTTAGATGTCAGATATCAGAGTTATTTGATTGGATATCACTCTTAACATCTGATGTTTGCATCTTGCAGCAAAGCACCAAGCGGATGCCAAGTACAGCTGTCACCAAATCTGTTGTAGCCAATGAACCTGGTGGGAGGAAGAGGGAGGAAATATTTGTTGACATTATCGAGAAAATAAGTGTCACATTTAGCTCTAGTGTGAGTTAATATACCATTTTTCATACTGATTGATAAACTCTAAGTCCATTGTTCTTTTGATTGTGTTGGGATGCAAAACTGTTAGGAATTGAACATGAGTCGCTCTAATACCATATTAAAGTCCCTCCAACTACACCAAAACTCCACCCACCACACCAAAACTCTTAAGTTGTGGTGCGGGTTGAGAGTAATATTTTAATTCTAAAAGGGACAAAATTCTTGGACGCTTCAAGGACAATTTAAGTACTAGAACTATGACTATCACAATTGCATTGCAAACTTGGAGTTTTTAATCCCAGATATTAACACTAGATCATATCAGATAAACATCAAAGGTCCCCCCCCCCCCCCCCCCCAATTGACTCTGACCCCAATTTTCTTTACTTAATTACTAATTAGATACATGACTGTGTACATATTTACACCTGTGAGCACAAATATAAAATATAGTTGTATCACTGTATGTCTCGTATTGTATACTTGAGTCACTTGTGTCATGTCCATGTAACACTAGCTTTAATGCAATTTGTAACTTTTCTGTATAATGTTGGACTCCGAAAGGCTATAGAATTGTTCCAAGGAAGTTACCAAAAAATATTTGTGTTACAGTACATACTATCAGATTAGAAGAAAATATTTGAGCGAGTTCTTAATTCCTTTGACAATACTTCTTATTTATATGCAATTGCAAATACATCTCATAATATGAGTAGAACTCCTAATAGTTTAGAAACTAATAACTTAGAAACTCCTAATTACATAAAGTCCTAATTTAAGTAACCAAGTTTAACGCTCCCCCTCAAGTTAGAGCATAGATATCAATCATGCCCAGCTTGTTACAAAGACTAGTAAAACATCTCTTAAATAAAATTTTTCTAAATAAAAAAAAAGTAAAATATTGATGCCAATCTGCTGAATCAATGATGTTAATACCGAAGCGATCTGAATTAGAGTCGAACCAAATACTTAGATAAAGACTGCACAAAAGAGAGCATCCATCTCCTTAAATAGAATTAGAAATTTAGAGATTCCCAAACTCGGTAGAAGTGGAGGTTTTGAAAAATTCTCAAACTCAGTAGGAGAGATTTTGAGAGATTGTCAAACTTAGTATAAGTGGAGGTTTTGAAAAATCCTCAAAACTAAGTAGAAGATGACAAAAATTCTTACAGCAGTAACACCAATGAAGAAATTTAAAGCAACACTAGTAGATGAAGGATAATATGAACTTACAGTATAACAGTAGTTAGATAGAAAGATATTAGTAGTTACAAAAAAACATTAATAATTCACATTTTAGATGTTCAGATATAACAGTGATAGAGGATCAAACCAATACATCAGATGCACAGTAGAATATACGACAAGACCTTAGAGAGCACAGTAGGGCCTCTACAAGACCTATCGGGGGCAAACAAGGATGGTAACAGAGCTTCCGTGAGAGAACAGAGTTAGCATAAGTTGCAGAATAGGATAGCAATAATTAGTGCCAGAAAACAGTACAGGAGGTGACACTTGACATCTCGGGTTTTGAACATGGAGACGTCTAGGGTTTTGAATCTTGAAGGTAGCTAGTTTCTTTTAAATGAACAGGAACCGCGTGAATAGTACCCATTGGTTAGTGTTCATCATGTACGGTACCGCCACAGTTACTGTTCACGATGAACAATATTTTTTCGGTTTATGAACCTTACTCTGATACCATACAGAATTTTAGAAGAATTGATTTGAGCGAGTTTTTAATTCCTCCCTCAATACTTTTTATTTATAGGCAATTACAAAATGCATCTCATAATATAAGTAGGACTCGTAAGAACTTAGAAACTAATAACTAGAAACTCCTAATAACGTAAAGACTTCTAATTTAGGTAACTAAGCTTAACACATACATATGTCAAAGTTGTAATAGAAGTACTTGTGGAGTTCACGTGTTACTTGGAAGAAGTAAGCCTGTGATATCTCAAGCAGAACTGAACTTTTTTCATATAAACCCCTAAAGTATGAACTTTGTATATTTACCCTTAAAGTCATATGTATATATTTTATCTACAATGTTGTTGTCATTGTTATATAGATGATTGGCGGGCGTAATCCTATATCATTTTACTTAACACTGGCTTAGGGAAAAGTTGAAAATTGAGATAAGTTCGCCATTTGACATGCTATCTATTGGAAAAAGAGGAGGGGGGTCGGGTTGGTCAAATGATGGGACAGTGCAGCCAAAACTGCTAGAAATATTATAGAAAACATGACCAGAAACTACTGAATCAAGAACACAAACTCCAAGTGGAGCACCGAACTGAAACCTATATATAAAGAACTTTGAGGTTTTCAAGTGTTGATGGATTTAAGTTCCGGATAAATCAGGAATTGAACGGGCTGTTTGGCCATCAGCCATCTAAACTATCTCCACAAATCACGTCTGAATATACCTATTTTATTATCTTTCACTTTATCTTCTGGAAAAGAAAATACAAAGATTCTCTGCACATCAGTACTCCTTTGGGAAATGTCTAGACTTGACTAGCGATGATTCTTTCAACTCTAATGAAAAAAGGCTTTTTTATTTTTGTTCTTAATCCTATCTTTTTCCTGGCCTGTGTCTTGGCCAGTCCTTAAGTATTCAAAGTTATTTGAAAGAGTTGCTGAAAGTGGAAGGATATCTGGCATCTATCTCTCCTTATATCATGCAGACTTGAACTTACGCTGCTGCTAAAACAGTCCAATTTATGGCCCAAGAATTTGAATTAGGGAAATACCCATATTAAACTGTTGTTAACAGGGATCCATACAGTCATATCTCCACAAGGCTAACTTAATTGAGTTTGTGCATTTTTGTTCTAGTTTTTTTTTTTTTTTCATGTAATGACTAGTAATATTTTAATTGCTATCTTTGAATGATTAGCCCCAAAAAGAATTTTTCTTGAAATTTTATACTTCTCTAGATCCTCTGATTACTTCTTTCTCTGGTACCATTAAAGTCTGCCATCATGTAGGCTATCAGATTTCTAAGACGATATATTGGCCTTTTTTTTGTCAATGCGTTATTATAACATACCTCAAAATTATGTAAGCAGGGTTATATTCTCACTTCTGAGATTGATGGAACTATTCAAATGAAAAGTTACCTTAGTGGAAATCCAGAAATACGTCTTGCTCTCAATGAGGACCTGAGCATTGGTAAAAATGGGGCTTCTGTATATGGTATGTTCTTTCTTTTCCTAGTTAAGATACATATGGATACAGTGATCCATATTCAGCATCAATTTGTGTTTATTCTACATTTATTTACTAAATTTGTTTAGGTGATTAATGTACATTTCATGCCTTATATTCTACTAATACTAACTACTTAGAATAGTTTGCTCTATGGCCTAGCCAACAGAGTTAGCATATCAAACTGCAATAATAGATTTCACTGATTGGTGAAAAAGCATGTTCGAGCTTAGTAGGTTTCTTTGAGCTTTTAGTAGTTTATCTTTTCTTTACACTGTATATAGGACAGACTGACTGCGTGGTTAAAGGTTCCTATTTATGTCTCTTTCCCTTTGATGATGGTTTAATACAGAATATTTCTTATGTTAATACTGCTGTCGTTTAGCTACACTCTTATGGTCAATCCATCATCATGGTTTTCCTATGTATGAAAAGGACTATGATGTATTTACAGTAACTACACTTTGATTATTTAGCAGACTATAGAAGCTCCACTGGAGGTGGTGCCGTGATCCTTGATGATTGTAATTTCCATGAATCTGTACACCTTGACAGTTTTGACATGGATAGAACTCTGACACTGGTAAGTAAATAATTGAGGAGCAAATATCTAGAACTGTATTAGGCATCTTTTTCCTTTTGGCATACTATTCTTTTCATCTATGCATCTGATTAAGGCACTCAATCTCAACTTGGTCGTAGATACCTTCGGATGGAGAATTTCCTGTGATGAATTATCGAATGACCCAGGAATTTAAGCCTCCTTTTCGCATTAATGCATTGATTGAAGAAGCAGGATCATATAAGGTATTGTCAGTCTTCGCATGTTTACTTTTGTAATTGTTATTTCTGCTTTGCACAAATCATTGACTCCTATGAATGAAAATGCAATTATCTTGTCTTAATCGAACAGGCTGACGTTATTCTGAAATTACGTGCTGACTTCCCTCCGAGTGTCACCGCTAATACAATATCAGTCCAGATGCCTCTGCCAAGTTATACAACAAGGTAAATCTAGTTTATCTATTTCATTCTACATTATTATTGTTATTGTTTTGTAGATGAATAGTGGACTTAGTCATATATAAGTTTACTTGAGTTAACATCGCTTAGGGAAAAAGTGAAAAAATGAGATAAGTTTACTTTTTAAACATACATCTGTATAAAAAGAAATAAATTAAATCGAAAGCCAAAACAGTGCAGCCAAAACTGCTCGAACTACGACACAAATGTGATCAAAACTGCTGAAACTAAACACAAACTATGAGTGGTTTACTGGACTGAAACCCGGGTTTAAATCTTCAAGGTTTGCTATTGATTATGGATTTAGATGTCAGGCTAAATCTGGAACTGAACCAGTTGTTTGGCCATCAACCATCTAAGATATGCTTTCACAAATCACTTCTCTATATTTTGATTATCTTTTACTTTCTTCCGGAACAGAAATGCAAAGATTCTCTGCATATCAGTACCCCTTTTTGAAAAGTCTAGACTTCTCTAGATCATATTGAAAGTAGTGATAGGTTGCCCACTGAAATAGTTGTTCTTTTTGCTTTTCTTTTTTTCTATAAAGGCCCGTAGGCTTACTTAACAGCCCCATAGTGGGGAAAGGAACCCCGCCGTAGCGGAGGAAAGAAACTCATGTGAGGGGAGAATGAACTAGTGCACACACATGAATCACAACTATCCAGCCTCCACGGAACTTGTGGAATGAGCCTCCATAAACGCTAGTCGAGCCAGTGGCCTTCATACGCCACGAAGTTGAGTTGTTGCATAATGTATGCCTCCTAGCACCCCGTGCCAGTGGCCTTCATAGTGCAGATGGGAAGATTTGAATCATCAACATTTCACAAGATAAGGAAGTATATTGTTGTTTGAGGTATGCTCAGTTGGCGTCCGACCCAAGTAGCTAAAAGCATATAGTGTAGCGTGAAACGTAACTTGCATGGTTGTTGCTGTAGTAGTAGTAGTAGTAGTACTACTACTACTACTAATAATAATAATAATACAGACCTAAATAAATTAAATAAACAGAAAAAACTCAAAAAATCTACAAAGAATCTTAAAAAAATGAAATCCAAAAAATTAATGCAGGCTATATTGACAATTATCACAATAATATGTTGTGCAAACACAGCATCATAAATTACACATTTATTCATGAGTCGCTCCACCAATCACAATTCATAAATTTTCAATCTTAACTCCTTTAGTTCACAACTTAGACATCATATTTGGCACTAAATACTAAATCACATTACCAAGTACCAAACATAAAATAGCCATCAATGCTTAATAAATAACTTACAAGCAAATACTTAACTACTTAAAAAGTCTTGGACTTCTAAACAGAGTCAAATAACTTCTAAGACTTAATGAGTCATACAAAGTAACAAAATAAACTCATACATTCAAACACGTTCCATCATTAATCTTCAGTAAGCCAAATAATTTGCTTCTAGAATGATATTAACATCAGGTCAACATAGTTGTCCTCCCCCTCATCCACAACATCCTCAACAGCGATTGCTTTTCCTTTGTCGCCAGCAGATGCTACAAAAAGGGAATAAAATTCATGAGTGTATTTCAAGATGCTACAAAAAGGACCTTTATATTCCTTTTACAAGTTCCAAATTCAAGCTAGTGTATTTAAGAAGAATAAAAATTTATGAGCTTAGGACCTCAAATTATTTAGTTACAAGAACTAGAATCACCATTTGCTTCAAATTTTTATGTCAAATTTGGTCAAATTTTTGTGTACCCCCTTTGCTTTTTTGTTGTTATAGGATCATCACCATCATCTTCTTATCAAGAGTTGTCATGTTACTAATTGCAAGATAGTCAATATCTTTGTTCACCTCATCTAACTGTATTGGATCAGTAGGAAGACAAGGTTCTCTTTCTATAATCCACTCATCATAGGGAGACACCTCGTCAAAGATAATAAGGGTTCAAACTCCGTGCCTTTCTCAACATATTTCTCTCTTAGCTTTATTTTGTACATCATATAAACATATTTGACCTTTGAGTGTTTGCTAAATATCTTTCCTTAAAAAATCATTTGGATTAAGATAGTATGTCACTAGATGAAGATGCCTACGTAGTACACTGCTCCACCTCTCATTTCTATCACAACCTCCACGATTGTTTCCCTTGCACTATCTAGCCAACCATCGACATAAGAGTGCACCCATGTTTCTCCTAAGCAGCCATACGAATAGCTTTAATTGCATCTATGCTTTCCTCCTCGACCTTAAGGACATGTGTCCTTTGCTCATAAACTGATGGTTGTTCCACTCTCCCTGTAATCATCTCTTGCCAGTACAAATTGTTAAGGATATTAAATGTTAGCCTGTGTGCATAGATGCATCTTCCAATCCGTTTTGCCACAAGCTCCCTATGCTCCTTGCACCTATTCTCAATCATTGTTTGGTGAGCTTGAGCGTTTACAAAGTGATGCATTGGTCGAAAAGCTTGAGATTGAGAGTTGCTTATAAGGGCACTTACAAATTTATCACTTAGTAGCTCCTCACCTTTTGGGTCTCCTATTCTTCTAATTTTGCTTTCTTTACCTTTCCAAGTTTGATATTCTTTAAAGCATTCACATAATGTTTTTTAACATATGGAGGAACCAATTTATGCTTCCTACAACTTTTACTAGTACTGGTACTTATTGGATGATGCTTCAATCTAGTGACTGCCTTGTCATATGGTGGTTGCAAAATCCTGCAATAGTAGCATTATTGAGAGCATTACCACCTTTCCAGCTTCCCCATTCCCTGTTGGTTCTTTGGATTTAGACTTGATTCTACAGCATACTCAGAAACACCATAATCAATCATCAAAAGACTAATTAAGAAAGAGGGATGCACAATTTCATTGCATAAATACACACAGTAATTTATTTTTTAAGACACTACCTTAAACTATTTAACCATAAAAATTTAAGTCTTCAAGCTATTATTTTTTTTCAAAGAACAAATCAGCAAAAATACAATATAAAAATGAGAATATAAAAATGCTACCACCTACTGTCCCAATCTAATGTCTACACTCTCGGACTCCCAATTACTACCCACTAGTGATCAAATTATCAAACTATCGAAGTAATAAAATTTTAAAAAATATAACCCTAAGTCAAACTCTTTCATTCTGTTAAAAAAATGGAAAAAAGAGCGGGAAAATTTAAAACAAAAGCAGTGTCTTGTATATATCCCCAATCACATCCCCCTCATAATTCTCTTGAAAAAAAAGAAAAGAGGGAAAAAACTCACCAAGTAATCTAAGTCAACTGGGACTGACCAAAAAGCGCTGATCATTGTCAATTAAATCTAGTTGGTGTTAATTCAACCTCAATTAGTCTCTCTCTCGCTGATAGCCCTACTTGGTTCTATTCAAGCTTGATTGGCCCTCACTGGTGCTCGTCATCGTCAGTTAGCCCTGGCCGGTGCTGTTCCAGCTCGATTAGCCCTCGTCAGTGCTTGTCATTGTCGATCAGCCTAACCAAGCCCAATGAAGGCTTGTTAAGGCTTCATCTACATACAAGGGGGATATCTTCCTTTGAATTGGGGCCTGGAAATTGAGTCATCAAGCTTCATTGTTTAATTTTTCGTGCGGGGGGCGGGGGGTAGGGGTGCCACCGGATACGGATTATCCGCAGATATCCGCATCCGAATCCGCCTCCAATCCGGATATCATTTTTTCACATCCGTCAATATTCGTATCCATATCCGAAAGGTAGGTGCGGATACGGATATGGTAAACGTAATATCTTATTCGTATCCGATCCGATATCCGAATGTTGCGTGCTTCATAATAATATCGGTATGGAGGAGACTATTCTTCAATGGAATAAGGCATTAAATTTTGATATTTTGAGTTGGTGAAAAAGTAATAGTGGAAAGTATTCGATTCTTGCAAGAGACCACAAGATATTTTGAGTATTTCGACATCAACCATGACATCCGAATCGGCATTTAGCACCGGAGGACGTGTAATTTATTGTTATAGAAGTTGAATGACAATGAATATGATGAATATATTGATATGTACACAATAATATCATAGTATGTATCACATTTAATATTGTAGTAGATGAGATAAAAAGTAATATAAGTATTTCTGTTTAATTTATCTTTAACCATATTCATTTTTTAAATATCCGATTAGTATCCGCATCCGATCCGCTAATATCCGATTTATATCTGATATCTGATTTTGGCGGATAGATATCATTTTTTCACATCCGCCAATATTCGTATCCGTATCCGTATCCGAAGGTTGGGTGCGGATATGAATATGGTAGAGGTAATATCCGATCCGTATCCGATCTGATGGCACCCCTAGCGGGGGGGGGGGGGGTGTCAGGGGTCATAATGATGTGAATTGGGATTTAATGAGTTCTAATATGCAGCGTCAAGCAATTTCTCTTACTCGGTCCAAGAAGTGCATTGTTTTTTGTGTGTGTGTGTTGGGGGGGGGGGGGAGGGAGAGAGAGATTTGAGGCCTTAGTCTTATTGAACCCCACAGCCCATAGGTAAGTTTAAAAAAAATGTAGGAGCGCGACGCTACACAACAACATTAGTGTAGCGTACCCATTTTTATGAAGTGCAACGCTATACGTTTCTTAACGCTTTTTATTACATCTACGCAGCATAAAAGTTGTGTTTCACCATGAAGCGGGAATTTAGGGGTGCAAACGGATCGGAGATGGATGGGATATAGGTATTACCATGATTGTATCCGGTTTCTTTTAGTGAATATGGATTCAGTTATTGGTTGTCTAACTCACTAACCATATTACTCGTATATGAATTCGGACTTGGTCAGATTCGGATACTAATTACTTATTAGCGAATACTAACAGAAAACTAGAGATAAAGATGAGTTATACCCTTAATTTTATTTTTTATGTGAAAACTGTACAAAAATCAAATGGTTGTCCTTTCTTTAACCAAAATTTCACATCATCTAATACTTGATGTATTTGAAGTATATGTGTATTCGGACATATTCAGTATATTCAAATATATATGTGGATTTGTCAGATATTCTTATCATTACCATATCCTAAACTGATATTGGATACAGATATTTCGCATTCAAAAAGTGAATCCAATATCGGATACGGTGTGGATTATCCATATCAGTTTGCAACCCTAAGGGGGATATATCTTACTTTGAAGCTAGCTTTTTTATTTAGGACATTGTTCCTAAGGGGGATATATCTAGATTTGATGAATACTACGTTGGGACACTGGTATCCTGCAGCGAAAAGACGCCAATGTCCTTGATGTCCAAATCATAGCTAAAAATCTACTTTGGCGGGAAACAAAGGCAGTAGATCCCTAACTATTTAACCATGCTTTTGTGGTTCCAGAGACTAACTAAAAACTAAAGATTAGGTATCAGTGCTTGGATGCAATTGCAGTAAAACTCTTTACTGAAGTTCGTCTACTTATTTGTGTTTGTGTGAATATTCTGCCCTGGCTGTAATGTTTTGTGTGACATGTCTCTTATTAGCTCTACCATATCGATGTGTATTTTGCTTTGGAAGTAAGTTATTTTTCATGTCTTAGCTAATCTTGCTTCGTTAATGACTCCATGCAGGGTTAGTTTTGAGGTTGAAGCTGGGGCTATAGGACAAACAACTGATTTCAAGGAAGGAAACAAGAAACTTGAATGGTGCTTAAAAAAGGTAAGACTAATACTAATATTTGTCCTTGGCCTTTAATCTCTTAAGACATAGTTCCACCTATCTTTTTTTTGGGAAATTTTTTCATTTAATTATAAGGTTGGTTATCACATATATTAATTATAAAAAAAAGTATATGACATGTCTATCCTTTGATTTATAGTTCTTTCAACCAAATTCTGAAAATTTCCTCAACATTTCAGATTGTCGGTGGTTCGGAACACACGCTTCGTGCAAAGCTCACTTTTTCGCAGGAATCACATGGTATTGAATTATTGAATTATTGGATTGCATCTGAATGGACCTGTCTTCTGTTTTCCAGCTAGTATAATTTGGCTTCACAGCTAATCTTTCATTGGAAAATGTAGGAAATATCACAAGGGAAGCTGGGCCTGTGAGCATGAACTTTACCATACCAATGTACAATGCATCAAAGCTTCAGGTGAGGCTGTTTGGATATGCTCTTCTGTATGTTTGTCTGCTGAGTGGACGCTTCATCTTCTTTTCATGTTCATCATCTAAATTTGCTGGCTTCCTCTAAAACCTTCTGTTGGGCAATGTCCAGAAAATAACTGCATCTAAAAGGAGTGTTGAGATATTACCTTATTCTTCTCGAGATACGAAAACGTGTGTAATGAGATATCTTATTACAATTGTTTGAGATGGTTTGGGCGTGCAACAGACACTAGACTGTTGTGTGCTTCTTAGGTGACGATGGTAGGTGCAGTGGTTGTGAGGACAAGGGGCAGACCAGAAAAAACCCTAGATTTAGGCTTTGGTCAGTGAGAAAAGATATGGAGAGTTTGAGACAGCCTTTGCCTATTGGATAATTGCAAACCTTCTTATATGGAGATACAAGTAATGAAACTAATCTTTTTCTAAGAGAGTTGATGGAAGCAGTCAGTCTAGTAAATATAATATTATTGTTTACAAACTCATATAAAATGCCAAACATTCATCGAACTGAGATTATCTGTTCTATTTTTGGAATGCTCATTGATTCTAAATTGCTCTCTTTGCAGGTAAGATATCTGCAGATAGCAAAGAAATCCCAGAGCTACAATCCGTATCGATGGGTGAGGTATGTCACGCAGACCAACTCCTATGTGGCTCGTTTATGAAAAAGCTTGAAACTATTTATCCCGTGGGCGACTTCAGAAGCAGTCAAGACATGATATGGCAAAGTTCTTCCTGTATGATTCTACTGCTATAGATCTTTCTTGTATTTGAGAAGCCAAGCCGCACTTGGGAGCGACTCCATATTGTGAGATGAGAGATGGGAACCTTTTTGTAGTGTATGGCTTTTCGGAACTTGTCATATGTATACTCTTCACAGCTGTTCATAGGACTGGACACCTTACAACCATCTTGTGTTTCAGATTGTTAAACTTTGTCATCTACTGATGTCCAGCCCATAGTGCATGAGATAAATCAATCAAGGAATTTTCAAATCCTAAAAGCAATCCATCAAACTTAGGCAAGAAGTGTACGTTTGTTGCTGGGAGGATTAGCAAATCATTGGGTGCCTAACTGGGGTCTTAAATCGGGGATCAATTGTGTCTCTCATCTTAATTTGACACATTTTCTTATATATCTTGTTTTATTTTCCTGCCTGGAATAAATAGTTTCTTGCTCAGTTCTGAATGTGATTTTGATAACTGAAAGCTACCTAGAACAAGAGAACTGGCAATATTATGTATGCAGTTCTATCGATCACTTCAAACAAAATATTGCCTTGCTATGATTCCCGACAAATCATGAGAAAAAAGAGTATAGTTTTCAATGATGGCCTACTGATGATCACCTCCTCCTCCTCTTGAACAAAGAATGTAGCGTGCACCTGAATCTCGGCCCAGCTAACGTTTTGGAAATTCAGTATATTTGGATATTTTGAGCGGAATACAACTTAACGTATTTATATCCATATCTAATCTTAAATGGATAAATGAAGAGAGATCATATTTTTCATTAGATTAAATGTATTTTTCAACCCCACAACAAAAAAACAGGAACATTGCGTTAGCTAAGCCTTTAAATGAGGATTGCATCGCGCAGCAGAGGGCCACCATATTTCAGGACCCTTTTACTTCAAAAAATGAGGAAGGGGGGATAGCTGCAAGTTCAACACGGCCTGCCCTCTCAAGAGCCTGTTGAAAGCAAGTCTTGATGGAAAACATTTTACCTTTTTTCCCCCGTTAACAGCAGTACAATATATACACATTCATACATCCTAAAAGCCTTATTTTCCTATACAACCAAAATTCATTAATAAAATGTCTGAGATCTTCTATCTCTACCAGTAGAAGACCTCCTGATTAACACATTGGGCTCCACCTCATTTTTGTCTCCCTACCTCTACAATCTCCACCTCCTCCTGTTAGTTTCCTACTCTGATTATTACTACTATTAGTTGTATCTGAATACAAAAAATGAGGGCTCTCCCTGCCCTCTAAAACCCACCTCTCCTCTCTCCCCATAACTTAGACCCTCACCTTCCCCCGCAAAGCAATGCTTCGAGAACAATGGCGAGGAAAGAAAACCATCAGAATCCTCCGAGAACACTGACGAGCTGTTCCGACTGAACCGACCAGAGCCTCCAAATATGTACTCGGAAAGCTCCTCCGTGCTGGTGGAATCCCTCGTGCTCTCTGTGCTACATGACCCTTCGTCCGAGCAGCTGAGAAGGGAAGAGCTGTCGCTAGAGGAGTCCGTCCTCGGGAAGGGAAGCCTCTCGTTGAAGAGATTGGTCAGTAAGCTGGTGGAGTGGCGGTGACCATGCGACCGGTGAGGAGGACGATCGTGATTCCTTTGTTGAGTGACTGACGGCGCATCGGTAGACAAAAGGGAATTCCTCTTGGGTTTTAGATGGTCATGGGATATGGCCCTCCTAATCAAGCTGGGAGCTCGGGGCGAGCACCTGAAAAAGGAAGAAATTTGTTAGTTAGAATATAAGAACAAACATTAGAAAGCAACTCAATTAACTTCAAGCTACATCCGGGTGACGAAGTACCTAGCATAAAAGAGCATGTATGCATTTTTAGTTAAGACCCTTCCGATGTCCACAGGCTTTACCTGGAGAAAGAACGGGAAAATAAGATGAGTAAAGGTTTAGCATTAAATTTGCGACAGGCGCCATCATCATCATCCTCATAACTTTTACCATTAAAAAATTTCCATCGAAATGGATTTGGCACTTGACTACACTTTGATCAAGCAGGCTAGCGAGTTTTGACAGATATAAACAGCAAGCTAAACCTTTTGAATTGATATTACTATGTTCCGAGTCAAAGCAACTAGGCAAGAGGAGGCTTCCATCAACCCTAGATAAGCTACCAAGAGATACCATTCAAAGTTGATGAGATCAATCCATTATGCAGTTTAAGCTTCTGAAGCAAAAGAGCAACCAGCCAAAATTCTTCAAGATTATAAAGGTTATAGACAAAAAGGACAGGTGTTGAGGTTTGCTATATGGAGATACATTCATCTCGAGTGTGGTTATTTAAACCCAAAGAAGTAATAAGTAAACCCATTAGTTAGTAGACCCAGTAAATTAGTAAATATACTCCTCCTCAAATTACCCTAAACACCATTATATTCTACACATAAAATTTAAATGTAAAAACCTAGTTATAACCCAAATTTGAAATTAATTCCCCTCTTTTCCCCCATCTCAAACCCCAGTTCCTTCCTCCCCCACCCTCTCCTATCGATCTCCGCCTCCCCTTGAACTCAAACTTCTTACAGCTACATATGGCAGAACAATCAGTTGAATCAAATCTGACAAAGTGCTCTTTAGGATTCTCCGTGACAGCAACTCTATACTCAGATATCAGCTCAACTCCCCACAACTAAATAGCGTGCAATCCATGAACATTTCAAACTCCTTTCTAAAAATTTCAAACATTATGGGTGTATATAAATTAGCAGCTTGCCTCAACATCGCGGAAGGAGGCATCCTGGGGAAGCTTTGGCTCGCATGGAAGTCTGCTTGTAATTCTGCATAATGATGTTCATCCGCTACCCTTTCATAATGCTTGAAAAAGGACAAAAGGTCCATCTGCGGACTCCATTACTTCTTTAATGTACTACTTGAGATCTCACCTTCTAGTGTGGTCTTCATTTCAGCACAGAATATTTGGCGGCAATATGTAAGAGCCCATTTATCCCTCTCATCAAAGAGCTTACTCAAACCATTCGTTGTTTCTGAGATCATACTTTTCTATCAATCCTCTCCATGCCAACAAGTAATCTCTCTCTTCCTCGTAATCATAAATACATCTGCAAAAATCCTTTGCAAAAATTTTTGAGCCTTGGAAGACATGGTTAAGGTGCTTTGTGACATTCTAGTAGACATGCCACACACACACACATGCGCTGAGTAGTTCCTGGCCAGGCTAAAGCTATTGCACTACTCGTTACTGAAGATTGGTCTGTCAAAACTGTCTTTGGTTGTTTACCACGCGTTGCAATCTTGAAAGTCTCAAATAGCCATTTGAAAGATTCTATAGACTCATCATAAATCAATGTTTGTCCATAGCTGTTTGGAAATCAAGGAGGGTGATTATTTTAAGGGGGGTGAGTCTAAAATTTCTAGGACTTATGGGTTTAATAGAAAGAGTTTTGAGGTGGAAAAAAAAAAATTAAGGTGATAGGGATTGGATTTGCTTATTGATTATATGAGTATATTAACTAATTGTTGTGGTAAAGTTATAATATTTGAAAAGTTAATTATATATTTAGGACTTTTCATTTGAGGGTAAAACTGATCAAGAAAATCTTAACTTATTTTTCGGGGCTACTTATCACTTCTTTGGGTTTAAATAACCGCAGTCATTCATCTCAGAATATGAAATAAATTGGAACCCCAATATGCCCTTGCTGACATTATAACAGACAGTTGAAATAAACTCTGGCGATTCTTTCCGTTCTGACTAGCCTACTTTACAACTCTTCCAAAGAAATAACAGAGATATATCAACGATGAGATACATCAAAAATTCTGATAAATAATAATAATACTAATGATGATGATGATGATAATAATAATAATAATATATTATTATTATTATAATTAATTAACAGTATTTGATTTTCACTCTTCCACATCACGCTGTTCATGATTAGCAATGTCCGCATTTCACATTCCCACTATCAGTGGCAGGCTCATCAAATGGGTATTAAATTAATTCAAGAAGACGCAACCTTTTTACTCATCAGACAAGTTTAGCATGTTGAGGAATTATTACTACGATTATATCCTAATGAACTGGGGAAAGCTGTAAAATGTCAGACACAGAAATGCACTACGGACCCACAAAGCAATAATTGAAAAGAAAAAAGAGGAAAAGAAAGAAAATAAACAAAAGTATCAAAGATACAGAATAAAAACACACAAGCTTGAGGAGATCAAAATAAAGGAGCATACCCGACTATCATCAGTCTTGTACCACTTTCCTTGTGTACTCTTCACATAGCATACATAATGGCCAGAGAACGCAGCATTCATGATATCTTGATGAACAACCACTGCATAGAGGCTGTATACTGGGGACTTATCATCTGTGCCGCTCATGTAAGGAGCTAAATCCAGGATCTCAGGAAACCGAACTGCTTTGTTGAGTTTACCAAATTTACCTGACTGTAGAACAATTAAAAGGTCAAGAAAGTAAAGGTGTGAGCATACAACCACCACTTTATTAGCTTTGATAGACCTATAGCATTAACATTTGTGCAGTTACCTGAAATCTTTTCAGGGCAATTGTCAGGACATTTGGTGCCTCCAGTATGGTCAGTTTCTTTTTGGCACGCTCATATGTTCTGCATCTGGAAAAGACAAGCATACAAGAGGAGTGAATCATCAGAAAAGATTTTAAAAAATGTAAAAGAAATAAAAGTAAATTGTGGTTGTGGTTGTGATTGTACAAATTGCAGTACACGTGGCAGAATAAAATTTATAAGAAACCAGGACACAAGAATACCAAGAAAGAGGAAAACAAATGAGAAAATATACAAACTTCTATTTGATCGCTAAAAAAAATTTGTCATAGGCGCTAGAAATGACCAACTCAGCTGAGACTAACGAGGGAAACAAACATGCAACTAAACTTCCCACAAAATAACTTAACAAAAACAAACAAAATCCCCACAAAATATGTAGGTAACCAGAATCCAGCACACGCACCCGCGCGCGCGCGCGCACATATATAAAACAAGGATGGAATGGTGGTATCCTGGTTACCTAAAGCATTAGGTCTCAATCCGTAATATCATATCTAAACCAGGAATCGATATATGGCAAATTTATCTATCAAATAGATAATATATTTCTATTAAAAAGAATGAGGAACATTAGGAAGAAGAAAACGATATATTTAAGTCCATTTATCCAGGTCTTGATTTTATCCCATTTTGATGACAATTCTGATCAAATACAGAAATGGTTAGCACATGTTTATGTCAATAAAGGTTGACTTGTGGACTGGGTCAAATTGTCGCAGCTAAGTGCAGCCTCATTAGCAACCCTAACAAGAATAGAATCTTAACTCTATGTATTATCTCATCCATATCATCCATACTTCACAGTATTCAGCTTATATGAATTGTAAAAATAGAAATAGCTATTTCAAAAAATATATATAAAGATACTGAGGTCTGTGTAATGTAGGGGTGTTAATGGGTCGATTTGGATTGGGTCTATGCAAAATCCAAATTTTGATAAGAGAGCCGAATCCAAATCAAGTCCAATAGACACAATTTGATCCAATGCGAACCCAAAAAAAATTGAATTCAGATTCAGGTCTTGGATTTCTCTTTATGAGTATTTCTACATAAATCCAATTCAAATCTAATTTTCTAGATCTGATCGATGCAACTCCAGAATTTCAGGTCTGAATTCAATTTTGTGCCTACAAATCGAATTCGTGTTTCCGGATACCATTAAATAATAATGGCATCCAACAAAAATAAGCTTGTTTTTGAAAGGTATTGAGGCCCGTGCAATGGCAACCACCAATAACTCGGAGTGTTTCGTGTTTTGCTTGTGTGCACGTGCGTTGGTTTTTTTTTTTTTTTTTTTCTTTATTTTGTGTGTGTGTGTTGTGTGTGTGTGTGTGTGTGAGAGAGAGAGAGAGAGAGAGAGAGAGAGAGAGAGAGAGAGAGAGAGAGAGTTGTGGTGGTGGGGAGAGGGGGATGAAGATGTCATCATGTGGATGATCCGCACCACTCATCATGATCTCCATGCCCTAAGTTGATTGTGTATAAAAAAACATGTGACATCAACACTTTCTCACCAGAGATCAAACTTATTCGTTCTATTGTTGAAAAATTGTTCATTTTTGCAACAACTTGATGCATAGTTGAAAAATGTTTACACACTGGTATTTAAGATGGAGATCGCAATAGACGGCTGCTTTACCCATATTATGTACATATCAATCATTGGATGAGAAGAGGCTTAAGAGTAACTCTCCTCTAAAGAAGATAAAGAGAAAGAAAAGAAGAGAAAAAAAGGAAGAATGAAAAGAAAAGTCAGTCAATTTTTTAACATTCATTGCCTATCCAAAAAGGTCACGAGAACACAAATGACAGTTTACATATAGAAAACAACTAACCTGCTACAATGGTATTTGTTCTCTCCATCCAAAATTTCCGTAGCCGTAAAGCGGGCAAGTGCTTCTTCTAGTGTTCCAACGTCCCCATATATTTCCACAGTAAGATCCATCATCCGTTCATGTCGCTCAGATTTTCCCCGGCACCTTGTGCACTTTATCTGCATACATCAATCATCACTATCAACCACTGATCATAAAAGAGACTGCTAAAAGAAGTTGATAATAAAGCAATTCAAATGATAAAGCAAAGGAATTAGGTAATAATAGATAACACCTTGGAACGAAGGTAACCACCAAAGATTAATTGTATGAGTGTTGTCTCTTCAACAGATGTCCCAGCTGCATTTATTCCAGCTTCCTTGAGGCACACAGATTGCATGGTGTCAATTGCATACCTGTGAAATAAAACATACGCATCTAAATAAAAGTATTCAAGACAATGAAACAATAATGTAATGAAATGTACAGTTAACTTATATGTTCCACAACGATCCAATTAAACAATGATATGTCAGTTTTCTAGACAACATGAACACATTATAAGACCAATAGTTCTGCAGTACAGTCCTTAAAAAGCATGAGTAATGAGGCAAATACCTCATAGTAGGCAAAAGCATCTTATCTACATCGAAAGAACCATTACTAAACACTGATATATATATATATATATATATATATATATATATATATATATATATATATATATATATATATATATATATATATATATATATATATAAAACAACTGGTTGACTAGAACTAGCCCAGATCCTAAGGCACCAGACAGTTTTGAAGACAATGAAGAAGACACCTACAGCCAAGACCTGTGTTTGGATGGTACCAGAGACAAGATACCTCTCATGGTGTTCTAAATACAGTAAAAATAGCAATTCTGGAGAGTGAACATGTAACTCCAGGTTAGACACTATTATAGTCGAAATAGGATTTTTTATCTGTATTTTGGATTCTACTCTAAGTAGAACATTGTGTATTATGTTTCTCTATAAATAAAAAACAACACACTCATTGGGGTACATGATCTTCTCTTCATCTTCTTCACCTCAACATAGTGTCAAAGCAAAAATCCTAACCCTAGACTTTCTGTGTTTTTTTTATAGATCTGTTCAAATTTCCCTAAAAAAATACCTAAAAATCCCCGAAATTAACACAAGTTATTGTTCACCGTCTTTCTTTCTCCTCGTCCAAACCCAAAAACTCTAAGCCTATCTAGGACCGTCATCTCTCCATCTTCTTTCTCTTCATCAACCTCTTTCTCCTTCTCTCAAACCTAACCCTAGAAATCCCTCGCAACCACTCTCCCATCCTCTCTCTGCCCTCGCGCATGCCACTACTACTCTCTCCTGCCCTCGACAACGCCTCCCCTGCTCTCCCCTGTCCTCATGTCCTCACCGACACCCCTTGCCTTCCCCTTTCCTCGCCGACGCCTTAATTACCTTCCATGCCTTCGCGATGTCTGCTCTACCTTTTCCTGCCTACGTCATTGCCTCCTCTATTTTCCATTGACCTTGCGGACAGACTCTGGCCTTGCCAACTGTCTTTACTCGTTCTTTTACTGACTGGAATGCAATCAGCTACTGAATACTGCTACTAGTGTTGCTGATGCTCTGTTCTACAAGAGTATTGTTGATTGTACTCATGACTACTCTATATTGCTGCTTTGTCCTCTTCTATTGATGATGTTTATTGCATCTGGTGATTATATCTGCTGACTTTTAGAATTCCCTACTGATCCATCTGTTCTTTTCATTGCTATATTATTATGGCTGAGTATAAGGATGGTCGAGGTAACATTCTCAAGATCATGGTGGTATGTCTTTTCATGATCGTGTTTATTTACTCGAGGCCGAGTTTTTGATTGTGGTCAGGATAATTCTCGAAAGTGTACTCATTGCAATTGAACCGGTCATACTATTGACCAACGTTGGGAGTTGCATGGCAAACCTTCCTGGCCTCCTCGAGTTGCCTATTTGTCTGGTAGTGTTGAATCACCTATTGCACATGACTAATACTCTTGATACTTACGCTGATGAATCTATAACTATCAAAAATCTGAGTATAATTCTCTGATTCAAAAGATGCATTCAGTCTTTACTTTAGACATTGCTACCTTAATACATCCAAGTATTTCTTATTTAGTGAGTTCATTACCTTCATCTTGGATCATTAATTCTAGTGCGTCAAACCCACATGACTGGTAAATCTACAATTTTTTTCACTTTTCACACATCTTCTCCCCCTTCTATAGTTTTACTGATGGTAGTTCCAAATGTAGTATTGCCACTGGCATTGGCAATCTCACTTCTCTCGTACCCAATGATGTTAATTATATTCCACGTGTTCCTTTTAATCTTGTATATATATAATTCGTTTGATCAAAAAATTTCAGTGTTCTATAACTTTTCTCCTTCATGATGTACTGTTCAGGACTTTTAGACGAAGAATATGATTGGTGAGAGGTATGAGTAAAATGGTCTATATTATCCTCAATGCGGTGATCAGATCATTGGGCACTTCTGCTCTAGCATGTGATGAGTCTGCGATCTAGTGACACTGCCGTTTAGGCTATGCATCTTTAAAATCTATTAAATTGTTATTTCTTTCTGTTAAGGTTGTCTCTAAATTACAGTGTGTCGTGTCAATTTGGTAAACATCTTAAAACTTTTTTTCATCTCGGGTAGTTAATCACTGTAGTTCTCCATTTGAAGTTGTTCATATTGGTATTTGGGGTCCTACTCGGGTTTAAAGTATGTCTGATTTTTTTTATTTTGTAACTTTATTGATGACTATTCTCGTATAACTTTGTTATTTTTAATGAAAGATCGCGCCCTTAAATTCTATCTCTATTTTTCAAAAATTTATAAAGAGATTGGTACTCAGTTTAATTGTTTGCTTAAGATTTTACAGTTTAATAATGCTTTGAAATATGTGCAACATGCTCTTCAAGATTATTGTGTTTCTCATGGTATAATTCATCAAACTTCGCGTACTCATACACCTCAACAGAACATTGTTGTTAAAAGAAAAAAATCATCTTTTACTTGACATTGCTCGAACACTAATGGTTTATATGTACGTTCCCAAGTGTTTTTGGGTCGACACAGTCTGTACTGCTTGTCACTTAATTACTAGAGTTTTTCTTCTATTTTATATGGCAAAACCCTAATCTCAGTTCTTTATTCTAAAAAACAATTGTTTGATTTACCAACAAAGGTTTTCGAGTGCGTGTTTTTTGTTCAAATTCTTGAAAATAGACATGATAAATTAGATCCTCGAGCAATTTGGTGTGTGTTTCTAGAATATTCTCAGACACAATACGAATATTGATGTTGGAATCTCGTCCGCAAGAAGTATATGATTTGTTTTGATGTCACTTTCTTTGAAAACATACCTTACTTTTCAGTCTCTTTGGGTCCCATTACAACTCCTTCGACCACTCATGTTACTCTTCATGTACCACTACAAGACTCGCCTACACTTCAAGTTTATCAATGCAAGAAGATTACTATTGATCTTGACAGCTTAGCTTATCAGTCAACTGCTTCCACTAATGTGATGAGCTTCAATAGCTCTTCAAAAAGATACGCAGCCTTACACTCAGCATCTTATAGATAAAGTATTATCTTTCTCTCATTTATTTCCTACATACTTGATGGAAATGTATCGTGATGCTATGTTGGATCCAAAACTTGTATCGTGATCCTATGTTGGATCCTGGATGAAAAAGTGCTATGGATGATGAGATGACTGTTTTGCGTGCTAATGAAATATAATAATTCACTTCTTTACCATCAGGAAAGCAAATTGTTGCTTGTCGCTAGATATACACTATCAAATTTCTTCCCGATGGACAGATTAAGTACATGAAGGCACGATTAGTTGCCAAGGACCATACAGACTTATGGTGTTAATTATCTTGACTTTCTCTCTGCTCGCTCGTCTACATTCTGTTCGCATTCTTTTATCAGTTGCGGTGTGAAGCAATGGTCATAGTATCAATTATATATTAAAAATGCATTCTTGTATGGAAATCTTCAAAAGGTATATATACTACAACCCCCAATTATGAGGGTAAGGGAAAAACATACAAGGTCTGCAAACTAAAAAAAATAATTTATGGTTTGAAATAATCTCCATGAGCATGGTTTGATAAATTTAGTATTGTTGTTGCACAATATGGATTAAAACGGAGCTCCTCTGATCACTCTATATTTGTAAGGTATTCTTCTGCCAGCACTATTATTCTTGAAGTTTATGTTGATGATTTTGTCACTGGAGATGATCATCAAGATATTATTTAATTGAAAGCTTATTTGAGTTCTCATTTTCATATGAAACACTTTGGTCTCTTGAGGTATTTTTTAAGGATCGAAGTTGCTCGCTCTTCGAAAGGCCTTTCTGTGTCTCAAAGAAAATACTTTACTGATTTGTTGGAAGAAACTGGTACCGTTAGGAAACCTATTGATACTCCTATGAATCTTAATATTCATTTTGATCAAAACCTAAGAGAGTCGCTTGCTGATCCGAAAAGTACAAAGATTGATTAGTAAACTAATTTACCAAACTTTCACTAAACCTGATATTACATTTTTTGTTATGTGCAGAGTCCATTCAGCTTCATCGGACTACTGCTTGTCATATCTTGCGGTATCTTAAAGGAACTCTAGGTAAAGGGTTGCATTATCGTCCTTCCACTCATTTGAATATTATGAGATATTCTGATGCTGATTGGGCTGATCATCGTTCTACTACTGATTATTACACTTGTTGGAGGCAATTTGTTGACATGGCGATGTAAAAAATAAAATATTGTTGCTCGATCCAGTGTTGAGGCTGAGTATAGAGTCATAGCTTATACAGCTTGCGAATTGATGTAGATTCAATCTCTTTTCTGAAATAGGTGTCATCTACAACAGCCAATGGTGATGAATTGTAACAATCAAGTGGCTACGTATATTGCCAATAATCCTGTTCTTCATGAGCGAACGAAGCATATTGAAGTCGAGTGCCACTTTATCAAAGACATGGTGATGATACATCGGATAGTCACTTCATCCGTCACATCGAGTTGCCTATTTGGAGATATCTTCACTAAACTTTATCTAAAAAGAGTTTTTTAATTTTATGTAGCAAGTTGGGCATGATTGACATCTATGCTCCAGCTTGAGTGGGAGTATTATAGTAGCAATAAGATTTTTTCTGTTCTTTATTTTGTATTCTTCTACTACACATAAAACATTGATTCTCCGAGTCCTATTAGGACATGTATTTCTTCTCTCTATAAATAAACATCACACTCTAATTGAGAATACATGATCTTCTCTTCATCTTCTTCATCTCAATAGACACAAAGCAGATCAGACAATGTCCGCGAATGAGTCCAAATCCCACTGATCAAATGTTCAATGGACGTGACAAAGGTTTCAAGACTCCAAGTTTTAGAAGACTCCAGATGCAAGTCGGCTAACCTCAAGAGAAGCACATCTTTAAATTATGTTTTAGTTCAAATACATATTGATGCATTTTTATCGACAATAGTTAAATATTTGGCTCCACATTTTTTTTGGTGTGATATGAATTCCTTGCATCTGACACGAATTATTAAACCTTTCATGCAGAAGCACAAGAAAT
The DNA here is from genome assembly GCA_038442645.1 of Agave tequilana. Classification (NCBI taxonomy): domain Eukaryota; kingdom Viridiplantae; phylum Streptophyta; class Magnoliopsida; order Asparagales; family Asparagaceae; genus Agave; species Agave tequilana. Next base: position 87,739 of record JAVJIF010010172.1, on the reverse strand, counting down.
TTGCAACTTTCTATATGGACAGTGATATTATACTACTACGCATCAATTGCATCATTGGAGTGCTTTGTAATGGGTAAGAAAAGTACAAAGAAGTGCCCCCCAAATAGGGGGAAAAAATGCAATTTAAGCTTTATGTGACCAAGGAGCACCCTCCAAAGTTCACCTAGAGGAAGGCCCTAGAAGAAAGGACGAAGATGATATTATTTGCTATTTGATAGTTGCACTCTTCTTTGAGGCATGATATAAGCCAAAAACACAAACCAGACAGACATTCAATATAAATCATATATCACAAAGTACCTTATAATTTGAACTGTGCTATTTTATTAATTTACAGAACGACTGTAAAGCAAGAAGAAACTAATAATAATAACTTGTATGTGGACTCCTTATACTCCAGGGAAAAAACAAATTATTATAATTTCAGCCGATGCACAATCTATTGTTACTTTCTCCAAGAGGAACTAACTGTGAATGATTAATAAAATCTATAACCTAATCAGTTCCTGTTTAGCAGTATCCAGTTATTTTAATTCAAATTGAATCAACACAGAAAAAGTTGATAACTCACCTTAAAAATTCATGAGCATCTTCTTCTCTTCCATGACCAAGATTACTTCCAATGTTGTGAATGTGAGAAAGTATCCCTGTAGGGGACAAAGGAGATTGTCCTTGTTTTGCTTTCAAGAGAAGGCTCGCAAACTCACATGTGAAACACCAGTCTTTCCTGGGCCTGGGAAACAATAAGACATGATTGAGAAAGTGTAATATAAAGTCTTCTTTCAAAAAGTCAAAACAATACATGTTCAGATAAGGAAGCGAAACATACATATTCTGGCATGCAATCCCTGAAGAAGATATGACATGAGCGGTCGAGTAAAAGCTAAGCACTGGAGCACAGCATTTGCATAACAGCTGCAGCAATTAATAGAGGCATATTAAAACAAAGTGAACCAATCATAAATTAGATTGAGTGGGCCCGCAGAAGCTAGCCATATATTCATTGTTCAAGACACCAGACTTGCAATAATATTCAGCTTCTGCATTTTAGAGTAGAAAACAACACGTGATAGAAGAGATTCAGAGAAAAATTCTTAAGAATTCCAGTTGACTATAAAGACAAGAAAGTTTGTATTGTCAAGTTAATTTGCAGGACCAAATGAAACATGACTCCATAAAAGGTGCCCCTGGAAAAGGTTGAAACAGATTTCAGATGAACTGAAGCAGAAAACATGTAAATTGAATAAAGCATGCAAGAGAACAACAAAAAAACGCTTTGAATCTCCCCGACAAGGAAGTTGATTGTAGAATCATATTTATTCCTAGAATAGTGGTTTCTGTAAATGTTAGCAAACTTGATAGTCATAATTATTGTTACTGTTATTACATAGAAGTCATAATTAATCAAATTTTAAATGAAGAAAGTAAACAGTGGAACACTTACTATTTGTTAATATTGCATCAGAAATTAGAAGAGAAAGAGTTAGTTGGAGATCTCTCTCCTCTCAATTATATTATAAGATACAAGAAAGTCTAAATCTATTCTTATTCCTGTTCTACTCCTAATACAACTCATATATCTACCCATATACAAATCATATTTCCTAACACTCTCCCTCAAGCTGACCATATACATCATACACGTCCAGCTTGTCACAAATAAAATCTATCCTTGTTTTACCAAGTGATTAGGCAAGAAGATTTGCTAACTGGAGTCTTGATGATACATGCTTCGCCACAATGATCTTATCCTCAAGCTTCTTACAAATTATATGACAATCAATCTCACTGTGTTTGATTCTCTCATGAAACACGTCATTTTCAGTAATGTGTATTGTTGTATTGTTGTCACCATATAATCTCATGGATCACTTTGGGGGGGGGGGGGGGGGAATCAATCTCTGTTAATAAATCTTTAATACAGATTAGCTCTAATGTCACATTTACCATTGCTCTGTACTCGCACTAGACCGAGAGACCACACTCTGCTTCTTTCTTTTTCATGACACAAGATTTTATCCAAGAAAGACAATATCGTGTGATCGACCTTCTATCAAAAAGGCACCCTGCCCAATCTGCATCTGAGAAACATGCTACTCGAGTGTGTTCATGATCTGAATAGAGAAATTTTTTCCCTCGAGCTTTCTTCAGATACCTCAAAATCCTCATTACCACCTCCAAGTGGGTCGTCCTCGGTCCTGACAAAAACTGACTCACTATGCTGACTGTGAATGTGATGTCCGATTTGGTCACCATCAAGTAGTTCAATTTTTCCACCAATCTCTTGTATCGCCCAGCATCATCAAGAAGCTCCCCCTGGTCTAGTAGTAGCTTTGTGTTCACATCCATCGGAGAATTAATACTCATGCATCCTAGCATGCCAGTCTCCGAAAGCAAGTTAAGTAAATACTTCCTCTGTGACAGAAGAATGCCATTCTTAGACCTGACCACCTCACTCAATGCCTTAGAAGTACATCAGGGATCCAAGATTCTTAGTCTGAAACTGCTTCTATAAGTATTTCTTTAGGCTATAAATCCCCTTCGTATCATCTCCTGTGATCACAATATCATCTACACATACTAGTAGGATCTTATTTCCATGTTGTATCTGCCAAAATACAGAGTGATCATTCTCTGACCAACAGAGACAAACTTCTGAATCGCTGATGCAAAGCGCCCAAACCAGGCTCTCAGATACTGTTTCAAACGGTGGAGTGACTTCTTCAACCTGTAAACTTTTTGCGCACAACCCTAAGTAACAAAGCCCGATGGTTGCTCCATGTAAACCTCCTCATCGAAAATACCATTGACAAAATCATTCTTGATGTCCAATTAATGAAGTGGCCAGTGATAAGTTGTTACAAATGACACCATGATCCGCACAGATGTCATCTTCACAACCGGGGAGAAAGTATCCATATAATCAACTCCATACACCTGTGAGTAACCTTTGGCAACCAATCTTGTATTTAAGCGAGCCAGATACCCATCTGAGTGTAACTTGACAGTGTAAACTCATTTGCACCCAACGGCTTTTTTTCCTGGTGGAAGTGTGACCAACTCTCAGGTCTCATCTGCTCTAAGGTTGTCATCTTGCATCGCCTAGGTCCAACTTAGAATAGACAGTGCTTCTGACACATTCTTGAAACCGAGTACGAGTCCAAAGAAAAAATTAATGAACTAATGGAAGATGATAAATGAGCAAAAAACAAATTGTAAAGAGGATGTTGAGTACAAATATGTTTGCCTTTTCGAAGTGCAATGGAAAAATCATCGATAGTAGAATTACCACGTAATTGAGCAGTAACAATCTCACTCAAAGGGTATGATACTAAGGCTGGCGGTGGCACAGAAAAGGAATTGTTTGTCATGTATAACCTGAATCAGATCCTGAAACTGAAGTGTACATTTGCCAGTCACATTTTCAGATGTGGACTCACCACTATTGAGTAATATCTCCCGATAAAATAGGTAATCATAGTGATCCTCCGACGCAGAAGGAAATGTGAAAATCCCGGTTAAGACTCGAAAAAAGTTGTATCTACAGACAAGATATATCGGCCTATAGAGAGACAAACATTTATAAAATTTCTGAGTTCTAAAGTAGCCAAGAAAAATCCCTTTAAGAGACAGAGAATCCAGTTTTGTCATATAGGGACTATCATTATGAACAAACAAAGACCCCAAAAATTTTAGGAGGGAAAGGGAACAAATCAACAGTGGGGTACATGATTGAATATGAAATTTTATGTTGCAAAACAGAGGATGGCATTCGATTTATCAGTAACAAACAGATACAATGGTCTCACCCTAAAATGTTTTTGGTCCATGTCTATGAAACACAAGAGTCCTCGCAAATGTCAAGATTGTGCCTATTCCTACATTCAACTACCCCATTCTGTTGATGTAAACATAAGAGGATTGATGCAAGATTCCATTTTGTTTCAAAAATTATCTAAAGTTGTTATCCAGATATTCATTAACATTATTAGATCTCAAAATTTTAATGTTAGAATTAAATTGATTCTTATTTTTTGAATAAAATACTTTAAATATGAAAAACACCTCATAACGAGATTTTAGCTGGTATCAGGGTTCAAAGTATCAACCGAGTCAGAGTTGACTCGGCCAATTCATATCCGACTCGGCGGGCGCCGCGACGAGACTGAGACAACCTTTGCTTCAATTTTTTGACCGACTCAGACCAGCTGGACCTCGATTCGATCGACTTGGGTTGACTCGGCCGAGTCAAGGCCAAGTCGGCCCCAAGTCGAGAGCTGAAAAGTTTAAAAGAAAAAACCTGAAAAGTTTTCACATCGGCTTCGATCTGGGGCTCTGCCCGCCGCTGCCGCCGACGATTCCCGAACTCTCCCTCCAATCTCCCACCACTGCTACCAACGAGCCTCATCTCTGATTTCACCCATCGCTCTGCAATTTCGTGACTTCATCGCCCTCCGATTTCGTGACTTCGCCCTCTGATCCCCCACAGCGGCTTCGTGACTTCGTAGGTCGTCGTCATCGACCTCCATCTCTCTCCCCCCAATCTTTCTTCGCTCTCGTCGTTGCCCTCCAATCTCTCTCCGCCGTAATCATCCTCCGATCACTCTCTCCGCTCTCTCTCGCCCTCTCCCACTGTCATCACCTGAGGGGAAAAAGAGAGAGTGAGAAGAAAGAGAGAGAGAGACAGCGGGTGAAATTGAGAAGAAAGAGAGTGAGTGGGACAGGCGAGTGACTGAGAGAGAGAGAGAGAGTGAGACAGAGAAAGAGAGTGAGTGAGACAGAGATCGTGTCTCACCCTTTCTTTATGTTGAGTGTGCTAAGTGATATATTTTGGACATGTGATCATAACATAAATATTGATATCTACATTTTTTTAGATTTATTGAATTTTTTTAACTTTCTGTGTAGCATTTTGTGTGTATCGTCTGATGCCAATCCAAGATGTTGCAATTGATGCGTCTCAGTGCCCGCCGAGTTAGCGACCAAGACTGTGACTTTGAAACAATGACAGATATATCCATGTGATTCGATAATGATCATCCATAAAGCTAACAAAGTACCTAAATCTCAATTTTGAAGGTAGTGGACATGAACCTCATACATCAAAATGTACTAAGTCAAGCGGCTTATCAGCCCTCTTATTGACCCGACTAGAGTAAGACATACGATGGTGCTTCCCTAGCTGACAAGAGTCACATTCTAAGAATGAAACCTGACTTAAATCATGAAAAAGAAGTTTTAGTGTAGGTAGAGAAGGGTGACCTAACCGACAGTGGTACTCCAATGATGTAGAAGTGCTGATGCAGGCCACCTGATCGGATGTGACTCTAGCTCAAACAGTCTATTTCACTCAGATCCTTCCCAAGCTCCTAAAATACACAATACGTCGGGAAAAATGTCACTTTATAATTTAGAACTTGATATCTTACTGATAATAAGTTGTAAGGAAAACGAGGTAAATAAAACACAGACGATAAAGGAAAAGTAGGGGTGGTAGCGACAGTACCAATGCCCTAAATGGGTGCACGGAAGCCATCTGCTAATTCTACAAAATTAAAGATGAGGTAGGAGTAAAAGAGGTCATAGTACCTTGGTTCCCAGTCATGTGATCAGTAGCTCCTGAATGTATAACCCAAGTATTTGACATAGACAATTTAAGACAAAATATAGTACATGTTTGAGCTAGAGTGGTAGGGAGATATTAGCGCTCGCTTAAACTCCTGCGATACTGGGGTGAGTTTGACGGCCACTGCAACTGTCCAGTTCTCTAGAACCACGATCACGACCACTATGGTTACCACCACCTTTGTAGTAATGGGAAAACTCAAGCCTCCAGTTATGTTTACCAGCCAAGTCATGAATTACATCTTGAGCATCTCTGTGGTCATCAAAATCAATAGAGACATATTATGGCTTTCTCGCAACCCAAATACGTCTTATAGCCCAATATGTTCGAAACTCATCATCAAGCTCCTATTCATAAACTTGGGCATCCAAATTACCAACATAAACACGAGCATAGCTAGCAACAAACCCTTGTGACGATTGTAGATACATAGCTCCAGATTTCACGGTTCCCATGCCTCAAGATCGCGCGAATCAGGCTTTGAATAGCTTAAGATACGGCCCGAAAATCAAAACACCCCCAAACTGCATTGTAACGCGGCTCAGTCGGCTCGGGAAGGCTCGGATCAGCTCAAGTCAGCTCGGGTCCGGTTGACTGCAGTCGAGTCGGCTTTAATATGAACCCAAATCAACACAACATAATTGGCGGCGACTGTGGTACTCAAGGCGGCAATGTAGATCATCGGCGAGGAACTCTAAACTGTCAGAGGACGGAGACGGAGACGAGCATCAGCGACGAAAATGGAGACAAAGTCCGAAGAGTCGAGGACGGCAACGGCAACGAACATGAGTGGCAGTGAATTCAGCAGTCGACATCGATGCAAAGACAGTTGTAGAAGACGAAGGTGACGGCGAGGAGTGCGAAAGACTGCGGTGACGAGGACGACGATGGCAATGACAGTGGTGATGGACGACGACTAGGAAGACGATGTGATGAAGACGAGGCAAGTCGATGGCGAAGATGGCAATGAGGACGGCGATGAGGCGGCGACAACGGGACACGATGGCGACAACGAGATGGTGGTGGCGATAATGCAATGGTGGCTGGAGACGATGGCTGAGAGCAAGGTTCTAAATGTCGAATATCAAGATCGTATCGAATGGAGCTTTTTCATATCGGATATCGGATATCGGGGGAGATACCGGGATGCACGCGCATATCGGGCATTCATATCAGACACTATATATAATGAAATATTGATGACTAAAAGTTGGTTTAGTGTCATAGATATCTACTCAATAAAAATGATGTAATATGCACGCAAAGACATAAAAAAACAATGTACATTTGCACGCAATCGCGCAATAAATAAGTTATTTCATATCGGGTGATATATTGGGGAATTTATCGGCCGATATTTCAAATATCGATCATTTTTTGCTGCAAACGATATGGCGAACAATTTTCCCATATTGTATTGACAGCAGGTAAAAAAGAATATATCGGCCGATATCTCCGCCGACTCGGATGATAATTAATACAGGGGCTGAGAGGAGGCGATGGTTGCGACCTATGAAGCACAAACACTTCAAAGTGAGTGTCGTGTCTGTGTCGGACACGTGTCAGACACCGACACTTGCAAAACACATGCCCGACACGTATCGTACACTCCGAAGTCGTGTTGAATTTTAAACAATCAAAAAATTGTGGGCCGACACCGTGTCCAACGCCATGTCGGTATAAAATAAAATTTAAAGATTATGTTTAAGATGCCTAAAAGTCACATGTCGCTTAAATAAACATGAAAAAGAATGTCTCTTTAACATAAGCAAATATGTTTGTAAAATCTATACATATCACGAACTAAGGGGGTGTTTGGATGCAAGGAAGTGAGCGGAAGTAAGGAAATGAGAAAGTATAATTGCTTACTTCCCTATCTATCCAAACACCGAAAAAGAAAAATAAGAAAACTCTTTTTCCTTCTCTCTTTTCTCTTTTACACAACCATTTCCTCACTTCCAAAGTGTTACAGTTAATTTTGTGGTCATGTAAATCTCATTTATAATAAGTTGTAATACAAAACAGTTAATTTTTTGATCATGTAAATCTCACTTGCATTCTAATTACAATCTACTTTTTATTTTTCTTAATTAATTTTTATTTTAATATTATTTTGCGGTCAACTTTGGGCCTGTTTGGTTGTCGTAATTGGTCGTAATTCGTAAGTTGTAATTGGTAAAGTGTTTTACAGTTGTAAATGAATTACATGCATGTAAGTTTTACGGTGTTTGGTTGGTAATATAAAGTTATTAGTGGGAAAGTGTATTGTATTTTACGGTGTTTGGTTGTCGTAATGTGTAAGTCGTAAGTGAAAAAGTTGACCACAAAATTAACTATTTGGTGATTTAAAAAGTTTTAATATTGAAAATAAATATTAAAAATGTTAAATATTAAAAAATTTTAATATTAATATAAAAAAATAATACAAATTTGCATGACCACAAAATTAACTGTAACTGGGCTGTAAGTGAATGGTAATTGAGTTGCAAGTGAGTGACAGTTGAGTTACGTAAGTCTTTTACGAATTGCGGTCCAAACAAACGTCGTAGTTGTAACTGGGTTGTAAGTCATTTACGAATTACGACCTTTTACGCGAAACAAACAACCCCTTTGTGGTCAACTTTTTCACTTTCACTTTCACATTACCATCCAAACACCGGAAAAGACATAACATTTTTCAAATCACACTTCCTAACAACATCCAAACATCGAAAAACTTACTAACCAATTCCCAAGTTCCAAAGGGAACTATTACCAATTCCTCACTTCCTTACTTCCTCACTTCCACCGTCAACCAAACAGGCCCTAAGTGAGGTATTAATTAAATTTTTTTAGATTTTTTTTGTTTTGTTTGTTACTTTTTAAAAGCTATAGATGTAAATTATTTAGATTTTATTTTATTTTCTATTTTACCTTTAATAAAACACATCCTATTCACTAAGGGTTTTGATATGTATGTACTTACACACATCTATATAATTATATCAATGATTCACTACGTCCCCGTATCCTACATTTTAAAGATTTCCCGTGTCGTCGTGTCCACGTCGTGTCTTATCCGCCTGTGTCTGTGTCCATGCTTCATAGGTTGCGGCGTCAGGGAAAATAGTTAGAGGGTCGGGGGAGACAATGAACAATTTTTTTGGAGAGAATTGGGATTAGGGTTTTGGGATTATAGGGGATTTTTGAGTGGCTCAGATACCATGTTAATATTTCATTGGAGAGAACAGCGAGTTAGTTGGAGTTCTCTCTCCTCTCAATTATATTATATAGATACAAGACAGTCTAAATCTACTCCTATTCCTATTCTACTCCTAATACAACTCACATATCTACTCTTATACAAATCATATTTCCTAACACTATTGTATGAGCCCAATAAAAAAACAGTAACAAAAAGTATCATTGTGATCAAGTTTTCAAACTTAAATAAACTCAGACCCATCCTAGAGATACCCCAATACCAAACAGTTGTGGTTGCATAATCATATGATCAAACTAGAAGAGTCGGGTACCAAACCATTACCTGTTGCCACAGTTGGTAAGGCCACAAGGACGCATTTCCACTTTCTCACAGTTGTAAAGTTTGACAAACACATCATATGGAAACAGCATCTGGTGAGACAAAGAAAAGACGTGTTACCGATAACATAATACCAAAGGATCAATAACTAAACTGAGCTGCCAGGTTCTCATTTAAAAAAAGGGGGAATAAATAGATGTAGAAAAAGACCTTGTATTTTCGGGATATATCACTTCTAGGCCCTGATGAATGCTTTGAAAGATGTGAAGATTTTAGTTGCTGAACGACTCTCCTAACAGATGTCTTTAAATCACTAACACCATTTGGGACAGGAGCTGTAGTCTCAACTGATTTTGTTAAAAAAGCAGGAGCATTGTCATTATTTGATGATATATCGCATGGAACAGAATGTGTTCTGCCACTAGAAGATTTAGGATCCGCAGATGATAAAGAAGATGGAGATCTCGTGATTTTAGCCATCTGTAATGATGCATCAGCGCTCCGGCTAGCAACAGAGCTTGAATTGACTGTGCGGAAAGTTGTTGAGGCCTATGGTTGGAATGAACAGTACCTTCTGTTGAAGCTGATCCATAAGAAGAATCTTTATTTGCATATCTCGTTTCAGATGGTAAATGATTGGAAGGGACCTCACAAGAAGACCCAGCAACCACCTGAACATGATCGCGCTCGAATTCACCAGCATCTTTAGGAGGCCTGACATTGGTACGCTTAGTAGAGCTAACAGAGCTTGATCCAGAAGGACCACCTGAACTGCATTCAGCATCATCTGATTTGCTACTGTGCACCTTCTGCTCACTGTTGTTTGTGCGAGATACATTGTTCACAGACGAACCTGTATTGGCAATCGGGACCCCTTTTAGGTTGTCCTTACTTGTATGAATTGCGGGTATGATGTCTTCAGGTGAAACATCACGAGAGGATTTCTCCATTTTCTCATAAACATGAGGATCATCATTGGAAGAAGCCTCATCCGATGTCTCCAGCAGTCCAGAAAACGTAGAGCACGTAGATGATGATGAGTCTGCAGAAGAACCTGACGTGCTCTCTGTTCCAGGTATATCTACAAATGGCTTTACCCCAATATGATCCTCATTGGAAACAACTGATGATGAGTTGAATTCAGGCGACGGCCTTACAGAGGATGTCTCAAGTGGTTTGGGCTGAGCCTTTGTTTCAATATCCACATTACTCTCTGACAGATCAGATTTATTTGTTTGTAAACCTTTCAAATTGGAAACACATTCTCCATCATTGTTGTGATCGTGAATGCTTGGCGGATGGCATTCGTCCTTGTGGCCTTGTCTCCAATGCATAATCTGGCATTTCCCTGAACTGCAATTTTTCAGAAAAAAGAGAAGGTGAACATTATGATCATTTCATTTGCCCGGAAATCTTGTCTAGTGTCCACCAATTAACCCACATACTAGCATACGTGTCGAACTAATTTATCATCTAACCCACAAGCAGCATACATGTCAAAAGCAGCACTCTATTCTACTTTGAGGCACCATATTTTATGAAGTAATATAATCAAACACAAGCATCATGATAATACAAATAAACAGGCAAAGAGGTCTCGCATCAGCCACTGACAATTCAAACCACTAGGCAGGCCTATAGACATGTTTTCAGCAACTTGGTTAATACACAGGCAGGGAAGTTGGCAGAAAAGGTTCGGTAAGGTATATAATCCCGGTAACACATTGTGATTTCAGGTTAGATAGGAACAGAGAGGACATAAACAAATACTATTAATGATAATGGTACTTACATGGATGAAATTTTCAAAAGATTGTTTAGAAATTTCTAAAACTCTTTCAAAAAGAAGAATCAAATCCATAAGGCAAATTGTATACAAAGTGCTCGGTGTTGGGTCTTGCAAAATGAAAAAACCTAAAGTCTAGCTAATAAAGAAAGAACACAACTTTTTATGTCATAACAATTAAAAACAATGAAGTTTTCATGGAAGTAAGAGACTTTTTCTACAACTGTCAAATTACGCAATACAATATAGTGTTTGTATTAAGGTAAAATGTTTCCACATGAATGAATGGCTAATCCAATTTTTTGATGGTTGCATTTAGTTCACCAACTTGAACCAAGCAAGATCCAGCAAATTCAACATCCAAGAAGCATCAATTGTTTCAGACAAAATTTTACTGGTTCCAAGAACCTCAGCATTATGCAAGAGCTCGCATCTATTTATAAGCATGATTCGAAATCTCGGCCCTTCCAGTTCCGACTCGGTCGAGTCAGAACCGGAACGGCCGTCACCGGTCCGAAACCGAGCAGCGACTTAGTGTTTTCTCACATTTTTTTCGTGATTCGGGTAGGAATCGGAGTCGACTCAGCCATATCGGCCAAGTCGGCCATGGACTCGGCTTGACTCGGCTGTATGCCCGAGTCAACTCCATGTCATACCCGAGTTGAAGCACGTCGCTGCTGAGTCAAGCGAAAAAAATCACCTTAGTCCAGGAAAAAAAGAAGCAGACTTACCTCGTCGCCGCCATTCGCCCGCCTACGGACCGCCGCCTCCGGCCAGATCTCTCTCTGATTTATGTCTCTCCCCCTCCGCTCTCTGAGAGAAATCGAAAGGAGGGGAGGGGAGGGAAGCGAGAGAGGGAGAGAGAAATCGGAGGGGGAGAGGGGAGAGCAAGAGAGATCTGACCCGATCTCTCTCCCTCTTTTATATTTATTTTTATTTTTAATTTTTTGAGGTTTTCTCTATTTACCCCTCAAATCTTTCATATTCATAAATTTACCCTCAAATCACCATATTTTTTAAATTTACCCCACAAATCATCATATTTTTCCTCAAAATAAACTTATTTTGGACATGTGATACATAAAAAATTGAAGTCTATATTTTTTTTTAATATTTATCGTGATTTTTTTAGAATTTTTTGAGATTTATTTGCAGCGTTTTACGTGTATCGCCCGAGTCCGTTCCGCGACGCCGAGTCGTCTCTGGAACGGTGCATGCCGATTCAGCGGCCGAGACCGCGACTTTGAACCATGTTTATAAGTTACGATATGAATCAGGGCATTTTGCAGGACTGACTTTAAGCTATGAAGTTGTCCATACCACTGTACTGAGTTGAATCAGTTGATTAAGTTAGATCCATTACAGACCATAGAGTTACACACTAAAGCCTAAACTAGTCTCTAGTTGGATGGTCAGGATTAGATCACCCATTAAGTTAAACGATGAGGACTGAAAAGAATTAAGAGGAAATCCAAAGATGAGAACAGACTTCAGTGTCAAATATAATCAAAATCTCTAAGAAATATAATGAAAAGGTTAATTTGCAGTTAAGCTTTAATTGCTAAATTCCAATATTAAATCCTGCCATTCATGGACTTTGCTGGCCATAACAATCAAAGATTTGATTTGCATATGGAATATACATTTTTTAAGTTAACGTCACTTCACAACAGTGTTAATAGTTCGTACCTCCTCCTTCCTTCCCCCCTTCATCCTATAGAGAGAGAGAGAGACCGCAGCTCGCATCTCTCCCCTCACCCCTCCTCCTCCCCCCTCCTTCGGTCGGTTTCCACCGTCATCCGTATACTAGTAATTTTGTCCACAATCCAGAATAGAATTAAGCATCAGTCTTAACCAAATATAACTTAGCCGATTCCACAAAGATATTTTACAAACTGAATCTTGTAAGTGTGTAATGTATGAATTATGCTGTTCCCTTGTTGCTTAAGGATTCTATCAAATTTCCCTATGAGAGCCCATAAAGTAACTTTCTGCAATTCAACTAATTAGGGCAAGTAAGCAGTTTATCAAACCAACTTTCAAGCCCTAATTTTACCACTCGCCCCAAAACTTGCACATAAATCCGCAAATACAGCCCTATTACCCACAAAAAACTGCAAAAAATGATGATCTCAATCAAAATTCCACAAAAGTTTCAACAAGAAAACACATCAATAGCCCGACGTACCAGTATCTAACAGCCTTGCATCTCGAGCACCTCGTCGTGGTGTGCCGACAACAAACAGCGCACTGCGGCAGCAGAGGAGCCAGTGGCGGCGGCATCGCCCAATCCCCCACCTCAATTTCATCGCCGCCTTCAGCCCCGCCTTCATCGGGCGCCAAGGACGATGGGAGCGGAGGCGCCATGTAAGCGAGCGCAACGGCCTCGGCCTCGGCCCTCGCCGCCTCCTCGGCCGCGAGCCACGCCAGCCTCCTGACCTCCTCCGTCCTCGCCACCGCCCTCCTCCATCTTCGGCGAGCCGAGTACCAGATCACGGCGGCGACGATGACGGCGACCGCTACAAACCCTAGATCCGCCACGCGGCCGGGCATCTAGACCCCCTCTTCCATGTCAGCATAGATCCTCCACGTCAGCATCCCCCGTCGTCGGCGAAAGCAAAAGGAATCTCTGATGCTTCTTCTCTCCTCGCTTCGCTTTCTCACCTCAAAACAGAGAATAATCGCCTCAACACGAAAGAGATAAAAAAGAGAGTTTTTTCCCCTGAGCACAAAAGGAATTGCGGTCTACTGCTCCTTACAACCTTCTTCCCCTAACCGGTGTCTGGAATAAGACAAGCAGAACCAGAGGTTCGTTCCGCGGCACCTTTCAGGACAAAACTAAACTTCCCGCGGATCATCATAACGACTGGCGTGTTCCGCGGACACTACTGTTCTCGCCGCCCCAGAACGTCCCCATACCGTTAAAATGGACGGCTGTGATGATGCCTAGCCATTTTTCGAATATTTGATCAAATCTAGGAGATGTCAGCGATTTGACGATCGAGTCGCATAGACTTTTCCAATCCAAGTACCGCATACAAATTTCTCTGCGCTCCCAAGATAAATACAACGGACGGTGGATGTGGCCTCGCATAGAAAATGTGTGGGTGTGATTGATGAGATATGAGCCCTGTGCTAATTTTGGCAATTTGCGGCGTCACGGTGACGTGTAAAGTCACGCGGGGATGCTAAAATTGGAAGCAGGGGAACAAACGAAAGCTAGAAGCTCAGTTTTTTGGTTCAACATCAGAATAAACAACGGGGGCTCATTTTAGTTAATTTGTTGCAAAATAATAATAATAATAATAATAATAATAATGTAGATTCAAGAAGAAGATGAATGAATCGAAATAATTTTTAGTACACCAATCAAGAAAGCTTTGAGTGCTGACAAGAGTCCGAATCAGCATGTAGAAAATAAAAACTGCAGGTTTGAAGAAAGATGCTGTCTTTCCATTTCATATATTTTCTTCTATGCAACAAACATTGATAAAATTGTAAACTTAAACGCATGCATGTCTTTGTACCAGGTCAGCATGGATAAATTTGAGATAAAATAAGCGGAAAAACCCCCTGAGTTGAGCCTTTGGTATTTTTTGCGTTTTTTTCTATTTTAATGCAACTACTATTTCTTGCAGCAAACACTTGCTCGAGATTTTCTGAACTGCGCAAACAAGAGAAGAAACATTGCATGCAATGCAATTGATTGCTAATGGCACTGCCATAATTCCATTGCAGAGCTGACAAACTCTTTGAAACATTCTCCAGCCCTGATATCAGCAATATTCGGACTGGATACTCACAATTTTCATATGCATCAAACATTTTCAAGCACAAGGCAACGAATATCGATCCAGAGATATCTTGTTTTCTCAAAGAAACCATAAAAACCATTTTGCCTTTTTCCACCAACAAGCATTATTCTCATCCAAATTGAAGTGTGACATGCAAGAATCTCATGTTAGGAAACAGAATTCACAGTTCTTGTAGAAAGAGGTTTTTCATTTAGTTTTTATATGCTTATATATAATCAAACCATGGGAATGCGAATACCTATACAGATGATGAAAATGATTTCAGATGAACAAACAATTGTATGCATGATTAGGAACCATCAACATCACAACAATCAGTTGCTTAATAAAAACAATGGGGACCTGCCTAGTAACCAAGTCAAACTGATTATATTCCCTTTAAGCCGTGAATATCCTTGTTTACATTGTCAAGGAAATTTCATTTATTTTCATCAGTTTACATCATACAACTGATGAAGATATATTTTGTCAACAACTGCTAAATCAAGTGATCCAAATTCGAATTGTATTCCAAGGCGGAGACTCTTGGCAACAACAGTGACAAAATTATAATCCAGGACAGTAACAGTAATTACTAACACCTCAAGGGGGATCAAAAACTCGGACCTACTCAATTGTAATATCATTATTCGATCATAATGAGGAGAATGATTGGTTATAATTTTTTTTTTTAAAAATAATAGACCCCTCAATTTCATTAGGACAAATGTCGATCAGCATATAAAACTTATCAAGGTTGTAGTTCTATGAGACAAGAACACATAGAAAAGCTAGCTGAAAGATACATATAGCCCCAAGCACTGTATACATAGTCAGAAGTTGTGGGAAGATCTAGTAGTAAATGACAAGGGATATGCCAAATCTTCAAGACTTGTGCAAAGAAATACGAGAGACTATATTAAAGGGTGCAATAAAAAAATTGGATCAGTCTCATCATAGAAATTTTTTAATTATAGGGTGAATGGTGAAAAGAAAATCATATGAGGTACTTTTGGAGCATGAAATAGATAAAGTAAGAGGAATTGTAATGACAGGTTATAGTTTCCTGATTACTTGAATTACTTGTGTGGCCAACGACAAAAGAAAATTTTCTACCTACATTTTATGATTTCATTGTTCTATTTGTCTCTTCGTTTTATCTATAAGCCTAACGTTTTTCCTATATATCATCGTTCATCTTCTTCTAGACTTCTGTCCCAGTCTAGAAGAGGTTCGAGGATGTCAACCAATCTTTTAAGATTATTGCAAGTCTGCTCCTGTCCATAGTTTCCTCATCTATGAATTTGACACTAATTAAGAGAGAGTTGACCTCAAGTGGCCAGTTGGTCATGAAACTTCGCAAATCTTCTATAGAGCCTTGCTCCATACATAGCCGACTATATTCTTTATGGAACTCTATTTTGATGAGAAAAGACTTAGATGATGGTGATGATCTTCACTATTAGTATTTATTTAACTTTAAACTTAATGGAGTGAGTTGGATTACGTCTGCGTCATTACTGAAAAGAGTTCACGGGAAGGAGAGATACACAAACAGATATCAGCTTGTGCACCACATAGAAATATAGATTAAGGCAGCAAATCCCATTAGGTTTGACCAATGTGTCAAGTTGGGTCCAAATTCACAGGCTCGCTTTAGGTTGACCTAATGCTCAGAGCGAAACCCAAACTCAAATCAGAAACATAATGTATGTTACGGGAAATTTTTTTTTCTTTATCTGCTCCTATGACTTGTAAATGTCACACTAGTTTATAGAGTATTAAACCCCGAGACTTTGTCAAAGCTTCATGCAGGTTAGCCTTTGAAATCCCTCCAAAGACTGATTTGACAGCTTACAAGAGTCTGAACAAGCAAGATTTATGGACATCTTTCAGAAGTGATCTAATTAATGCGGTTGGGGCTGACCATCAACCCAATCAAACTGATTCGTGCACACCTTCGGTATAGATATTCAAGAGGAAAGTAGTCATATCTAATTACATACAATGCAGTTTGTAGAGATAAAACTAACAAAGATTTACACATTCAAGCATTTCAATCATCTGATGTCATGAATCAATAATGTAGAAGAAATAAGGGAACCTTAAATTTACTGATAACAAAAAATTACCATTTTTTATTGGACAACAAGCTAAATGGCACTTTTCAGGATTTCCATTATTGGGATAATTTTATGCTAAGTGAGAATTTGACGCTGCTCTGAGATTTACAAGAGGGACTACCATGAAAGTTTCCATGGTTGTTAACTCCCGCTTCTCGGCATCCTATAAATCAAAGTTCAATGGAAATACATTTAAATCAACGAGTTACCATTAATTGTAGGTTGTACAATTTGTACAAAAAAACGAGGTATATTTCAAAAAGACGAACCTGTACTCACCAGCATTATCATCCTACCATAACTAGCTCTTCTTGATATATACTGCACCAGGGAAGCACAACTTCTTAGAGTAGGCATTCTTGCTGAATAGCACGTGAACTGTGAAGTCTTCTTCAATGAACTCTCGCCTGTATCCCTTGACGTTATTTTTAGACTTGTTTAAGGAGATACAGCGATGCATCATCACCTCGTTACCGCTATGTAACAAGAGACTAAATCCTCTCAATTTCACCAGATTCTTCAGCTGTAAACAAAATTTCTGTTATAATGAGTTTGCAGAATGCCAATGCATACTATTACATCTGCAGATAATGGACATATTTTTTAATAAAATTAAGTATCATAAATATGACTGGTAGCTTTTCATAGTGGTATGCCTATTAATGTTGAGTACTGATAAAAGTAAATAGCAAAAAACCACGGGTAGGTATTTAGCGGTATAACAGGTATAAGCTGTGAAGAACTAATTCAATTCACCATGCTTGACACCTCCGAAATTGGAAATTGTTATTGATATAGGTAGGATGCTATGAGATCTCAAATTTCACACTAGAAACGAATAGGATTAGGCATGTGTATATGCATGTCTATGCATACACATACTGGTAGGGACATGGACATGAAGGCCATGCTAAGACGAAAGCTAATGACATAGAATGCAAATAATCAACAAAATCAAATATAGATTGAACCAACGAAAACAGAGCTGACCAGAAAAATATGATACATATAAATCAAAATTTAAGGCAATTATGATCAATGAATATGCTCCAAGGTGTTGCTTTATGCAGGTTTAGTACTTCAGGATTAAAGGTGGTAGAAAAGTAAAGACATCCATTATGTAAGAAATGTTCTGTGGGTCCCAGTGTAAGCCGTTATCGGATCGGACTCGCTTAGGCGAGGATCCGACTGACCTGACATGTGCACCCGATCCCGAAGGATCGGACCGCGTGTGCAAGTATGCAGGCAGCTCCCCCTAATCTCTCTGTTACCTAACCTAATTGGGTTTTCTAATTGAGTATGAGATCTAGTTGGGTTGGATTGGATGAAAGGGTGTGATTTTCTCAAGTTATGAGCAATCTAATTGATGTGATGCACCCATCTTCCTTTCCTATCACAACTAGAATTTTATAAATCTATATATACCCTCCTATATTCACAAGAGCCGTCAATGCTTTCATAATAGTTCTTCCATACATTTGTGAGAAGAAAATAAAAGTGTTCTTGTGTGTGATACTACTACTTAAAGAGAAGTGATCTTCATCTTTAGGAGATGATCAGGACGCTGTGGAGTCTTCTTTGTTGCAAAGTCTTTTAAAGAAGTACGTAGCTAGTGGGATGAGCTAGTGCAAAACAATCCACTAAGACATTTCTGCCAAGATCGCGGGAGTAGATGGATCGTGATAACAACAAGCAAGCGTCGCAGAAATCTAAAGGCAAAGAGAAGGTGTTTTCGTTATAGGGAAGTTCGAGATCTCATTGAGGGAGCGTAATGATGTTCACGGACTGTAAGAATATTATTTCCGCTTCTTATTTGATTAATATAGATGCATGCTAGTGTAGATCATGTACTTGATCTAGGGTTTTTCATTCTAGCATGTTATAGATCTTGCCCACATCCATATAATTGATATATGATTGATCTATGTTAGTAATTTATTATTAAGACTGATAAAAATTGAATTTTGACCTAATAGATAATGTGTTTGGATTTAAAAAGACCCAACACCCAAAAAATCTTTTCCCAAAAAAAAAAAGAAGAATATTCTCATTTCATGTAGCTAATCACAGGATGCATTACAAAAAGGTTAGGATTTCAGAGCAAATAACATATATTCTTACAGTTTTTGACAGTTGTGCAGTTAACATGTTTTGGGTCAAAATGTTTTAAGTAGTGGCATCAAAGAACAGGACAAGATGGTCCCTTGCGATTAAGAGATGTTTAAGGTTATCCTTGCACAAAAAAAAGTCGTAATAAAATAGTGTGCTCTAACAAAGTCATGTGCATGCATGCGTACACACACACAAGCAAAATGAGTAATTTATTGCAAGTCTCTAACTACTATAAAACAATATACAAACTTACCAAGTACCATGAAGTTAGGCAAAAATCTGCACCAACAACGCTAAAAAACTATTCAACACCAATTCACAAGATTAATATGAGTGAGAACCAAACTATCTTTCATAATACATCAGTAACATGGTTACCTCGGCTAGAAACCTAGCACTAATTTAGAGAAGGTTGACTTAGGCTGCAGCTGGTCATAAAACCTCATAGAACTTTGACAAATATTCCATAGAGCCTTCCTCAATAACCATTAATATGCAATAACCATTGACAAATCCTTATCAGCTCCTGTGACTTGCGATTCTCATACTAGTATCAAATTACATTTCAGAATAAGAATTAGAACCCTAAACTTTGACGAAGCTTTATGCAGGTTCAAACCATTGAAAATGCCTCCAGAGACTAATTTTCAGCTCAGAAGATTCTGAACTAGCAAGATTTATGGATATCTTGTAGAGGGAACTCACCAGATATATGTGTAATAATAGAAGGCAAATGATGCTAAATATGAGCACCGAGAAAACGCGCATGATCATCTGTCACATATGCATGTATCTAATTTCAGCCCAAGTTGGCCACATGCCCCGACTCAGTCTCTCAGAAGCAACCAGAATACACTTTATTACTTACATTAAAGGGCAATGTAAGGCTGGGCATAAAGGATCACAAATGCGCTTCAGATCTGGTCTTGGATGGTTGAGGTGATGTAATTAATGTGGTTAGGATGACCATCAACCCAATCAAACCCATTCATGCACACCTTCAGTATAAGTATTAAAGAGAAAAGTAGCCATATCTATCTATTTCCAATAAGTACAGTCTGTAGAGAGATGAAGTAAACAAAGATTTCCATTCAAGCATTGCAATCATTTAGTGTCATGAATCGGTAATCTAGACGAGCTAAGGGCACCTTAATCTCACTAATAATTAAGAAATTACCACTTTTTTATGGACCACGATATAAAAATACTTTTCAGGGTTTAAATTCTCAGATAACTTAATATCGATTAAGAGAATTCAATCCTATTATAAAATTTAGAAGATATGGGACTGCCGGGAAAGTTTCCATGGCTGTTAACTTCCACTTCTAGAGGCAATTTATAAATCAAAGTTCATTGGGGAAGATACATTTAAGACAATTAGTTATCATGTAATGTGGTTCATGCTGAGGTATTCCTGCCAGCATTATGCTATCGTACCTATCTCTTATTGATTAATTTCACAAGAACAACAACTTCTTGACGTTGGACTTCATGCTGGAACAATGTGTGTGAAGTCTTCTTTGATGAACTCTTTTCAATATCTCTTGACCTTACTTTGGAATTGTGTAAGGTGATCAAGTGAAGCATCATCGACATCATCACTGTTCTGTAACAAGAGACTGAATCCTCCTAATTTCATTAGATAGTCGTTAGCCACAAAACAAAATTTCTGGTTTAACAAGTTTGCAGAATGTCAATGCATACTATGGCATATGCAGACAGCGGAATTAATTTATACGCGGATAATGGACATGATTTACAGTAGTGTTGAGTACCATAAATATATGTGATAGGTTTTCTTAGTGATTTCTCCCTATTAATGCTGAGTGCTGGCAAATAAGTAGTATTGTAGGCTGTAGCACAAAATTGTGGTAAGTTTGTAGTGTAGAATATGTATAATCTGTGAAGAACTAATTCAATTCACAGTGCTTGACACTATGAAATTGAAAATTGTTATTGATGCAGGTTGAATACATTGCATTATTTAAGAATAAAGGTTAAGGAAATTATGGACAATTAATATGTTCCTTGGTGTTGCTTATGTAGGTTTAGTACATTAGGAATAAAGGGGGTAGAAGAGTAGAGAAGATTCCATTATTTAGGAATAAGAGATGCTCTTAGTCCCCAAAAAAACTTTTCCATAAAAAAGTAACGTGTTGGTTTGGTACATCTCCAGCATGACTAATGTAGATACATCCAAGCATATTTACAATTATTGGCATGATAGTGGAGGCGCGTAACAAATTTATGTCATCCTTGCTACAACAGCAACTCAACAATATATAGATATGAAACAAGAAAATTTCCTAATTCACATAGGCATCGAGATATGTTACAAAATGGTAAGAATTTCTTAGCCAGAAAGTATGAGCATATCAATTGTTCACAGTTGCGCAATTGTGAACTTTGGGTCAAAACTTAATTGTTGGTGACATTAAAGAAATGGACGAGCCTTGGACAGGTGATTCCTTGCATATAAGGGTTGTTCCCCACACGCGCACACACATACCCACACGCGCACACGGAGCGCTCACGCATGCACGCACACGAGAAAGTAACAAACGCACACATACGGGCTAGTGTGCCCCCACACACACACACACGGTGCAAATGAGTAAATTATCACAAGTCTATAAATACCATTTTAACCAATCTCCAAATCTAAATCAATATACCAACTTACCAAGTAATATCAAGTAGGCAAAAACCAGCACCAGCACCAGCAATGATTAAAAAAAAACTATTCAACATCAATTCACAATATCAATATGCAATACTTAAGAACTAAATTCATAATACATCAGTAACTAGGATTTAGAATTAAGTATCAAAATATCAACTTAAACATATTGCACGCCACCACACGGAACTGTTAATAATAACCAGTATGCAGTCATCAACTAGAAGCATGCTAACATTCTCACTCCAAGTCATCAACAACATGAAAATGTTGCATGAAAATGACAAGAACTAGACTAGTCGGCATCCTCCTCCGAAGAGCTTTCAGATCTCACTACCCCATCATCGGAAATTGATATGCTATGATACCAATTATTACTCCCGGGATTGACTTTTGCGGAACTTGACAATATGATCAGTATTTGTAAAAGAAAATTATTGTAAAGCAAACTAGCAATACCTAGACAAAAGATCAATAAGAAAGAACACGAGAATTTAACGTGGTTCGGCCCAAATTTGACCTACGTTCATGGGGAGAGAACTTGAGAGAGATTTACTAATAACTTGATACAAAGAGAACTAATCTTCCTCTTGATGCAACAAGAGTGTTCCCATTCCTCCTTAATCTACACCTAAATTATAAGAGTATTATCTTATCTCTATGCATCTTAACATTGCTCCTCTCCGAGCTTGGCTTTCTTCTGATCTCCTTGGTGTTCATCTTTTTCTCCTTAAGATCAGTATTTTATCTGTTGTACAATGTTTAGTTACAATTTTTATTTATAAGATTTTACAATACAACTCTTATTTAGACTATGAGGTGATCTTAACCTTTGGATACTTGAAGAATCTTGATCAATCTAGGAGTTGATCTTTTTGATCTAGAAAGATTCTAAACCCCTTAATCTTTAAAAACACATCATTCATTGAATGAAAAGTGAGTCATATTTATACTCAGCCAGAAAAAGAAACTGGTGTCTGAAAAGTAAACTGATTTTGCTTCAGAAAATGCCTTGTATAGTCGACTAATACTTAGGTCTAGTTAACGAATCTCTTCTATTAGTCGACTA
This sequence comes from Agave tequilana, assembly GCA_038442645.1. Taxonomy (NCBI): domain Eukaryota; kingdom Viridiplantae; phylum Streptophyta; class Magnoliopsida; order Asparagales; family Asparagaceae; genus Agave; species Agave tequilana. The sequence goes on along the minus strand of JAVJIF010010172.1, from coordinate 65,026 downwards.
ATATGTTTATATAGTCGACTAATGTAAACTGATTTCTCTCTGTATCTATCCTAGTCGACTAGTAGCCTTTGTTAGTCGACTACAAGTCGACTAACTTTTCTTAATCTGCTTCTTTTCTTCTGCTTCAAGCCATCATTTTTTACAACTTGATTGGATCTTCGCGGAGTATCATCTCCTCTTGAAAAATAAGGCAAAATCCCAATAATCTCCACATTGACTTGCTTTTCAAGTCTCTAGTAAAATACTTTGAGATCTGGATTACTATCTTAATTTTTTTTTCTTAGTTGCAACCGTGCTGTGAAGCCTCCTCCCCGAGGTCGTTGGCTGATTTACCGCCAAAGTTTGGGCTATCTCAGACCTTACCCGAATGCACCATTTCTCCTTTCCGCAAACACTTTGACCCGGTTCACGTTCCGTTACAGTCTCCTTTGAAGCTCCACCTCATATTGAGCTCTCTTTCAAGTTTATCTTTGAAATTCCACCTCGAACTAAGTTTTCTTCCTTCAGCTTTAAAGTGTATTTTGAGTGATATTGAGGGAGTGGATATTGTCACCCAAAAAAATGAAAAAGGCACCCCCAAGTTTGATAAAGGCACCCAAAAAAATTTGAAAGTGGCCAGAGTAGCCATTTCTTCTTCTCTTCTTCTCTCTCTCCCATACTGACGAACTCCCTCCCCTAGGCCGCCCCCTCCCCGGTGAACCCCTTCCTCCTCCGGCCTCCTCTCCTCCTGCGACGAACCCCCTCCTCCGGCGAACCCCTCCCCTGGCCTCCTGTAACACTCTTGTTCTGTAATACAAAAAAAAAAAAAAAAAATAAATAAATATAATAATGATAAATAAATAATTATATATATACATATCTATGTCAAGTTTCAAACCTCGTTCCTTTATAACAAATCCAAATGCCTAAACCATGATGCCACATTGGCGTGTGGTTAAAAAGGAGAGCTAAATTATTTTAAATAACCCAAAGTCAGAAGTTTAAAATTTGAATCTCTAACTGAAAGATCTCAAGAGATATTTCGGGATCTCTTATCTTAACAACCTAGATTTTATCCTAACCAACTGATCCCTAAAAATCCTAACCTAAAAGATTCTATCTCAATATATTACCGTAACTTTTATTCTTCTGTTTCCCTACGACAAAAAAAAAAAAAAAAAAAGCGATAGTTTTAGAAAGAAGCCTTAATCCATCTTTCGTCTTTATCCATTCACTATTCTGAAACTGATCGTGATCGTGAGGGAAGGCTCGCTTGGAGGTGAGAAGCAGTTGGAGATCGAGGAGCAGACGAAGGAGAAATCTATCCAAATCTATCCAAGTAGGTTTTTAAATAATTTTATAAAGTTAAAATTTTATTTTAAAAACATCATGATTTAAATTTGTGCTTACCTAGATTAAGTTGTTAAACTAGGTTTAGTAATTTTTCATGATTTAGAATCCTCTCATATAATTTAAATTTCCCCTAAGATTTAAATAATTAAATGAATTATAATTTATGATATGTCATGCTTAAATTTCCCCTTGTAATAAACTTTAATCTTATCTAATATATAAATATGCAAATAAAATAAATTGTAGAAAAATATATATATCCATAAAAAATTTTAAATTGCCATGCGTAGATTTATTTTCTAGGAATCATTAATGTAACACCCTGCTTAATTAAAACCTAAATAATTAATGATTTATTATCCCAATTAGAAAAGAAAAAGAAAGGAATTGGATTAAATAGTTGCATCTTAAATAAATCTCTTAATAACTAAATTTCCATTCACAAAGAAATTAGGGTATGGTATCAAGGTATTAATTATGGGGAAAGAATGCGAAAGATTGAAATTTATCAATACACGTATTTAAGTTTGTAAATTATATAAAAAAAAAAGAAAAAAAAGGCCACTGCTCTCGGCCAAAGGCCGAGAGCAGGGCGCTGCACAGACCCAGCCGGGTCTGTGCAGCTGGGTCTGCACCGGACCCGGGTGCAGACCCGCGTCTGATTGCCCAGGCCCAGTGGCTTGGGCAACCACTGGGCCGAATACAGAAGAGGAAAAAAAGGGGGGGGGGGGGAAACTGGGCCTGGCCATTGGGCCAGCCAGAAACCAGAGAACAGGAAAAAAAAAAAAGAAATAAATGAAGCCCAATTCATTTTAATCCAACCCAATTACAAAAATCAGACCCGTTAAGTTTTGAAAAACAATTTTTTTAACTATATAAAAATTTTGAAAAAAAATAAATAAAAATATGTATAAATATCTAGATAAGTCCTACCATCTACAGAAAAAGTTTAGAGTAAATTGCAGCTCATATGGTGCTAAACCACTGCATTTAAAGATTGAAACCAGCTATTCTAATTTCAGACCCGTTAAGAAAATTATAAGTTTTAAACCATTTAAACGACATAAAAATCAGTAAATAAAATCTGAAAAATCACATAACTTTATACTTCATTATGCAACATTATTTAAAGATCCGGATTGTTCACATTTGATTTAAAATACTAAATAAATAGAATATTTCACGTAAAAGTCGATATATGAAAGTTCGATAATTTTCTAATTCGAATATATATATTAATGTAGATTTCTTCGATTGGTGCTTGGACGCGTGGTAGCCAGGTGAGTGTTCTTCACTCACTGTATAAGTACTGTTATTTTCATTTATTATAAATGTGCGCTATTTCTATTATTAAATGGTAAAGTTATTAAAGTGATAGACTTTCTAGAAAATCTGAAAATTGTTTAAAATTATAAATGATGAGATGGATTATGTTATCAAGTCACTGGAAATTACATACTGTTGTACTGTTACATTGTCACTTACTGTTACTGTTATACCCAGTGATTTATATAACATGATTATTAGATAACTTACACCGGGTGGGGAAATTGATAGAGGAGACGGTATCGGTATTTTGGGTGGACTTAGGATACAGGTTGCGCAGCCGACTGAGGGTTCCATTGCAGGGTTCCTGGGGGATGACTGACATCCCATCTGTACTGTTACTGTTCCACTGTTTCACAGTGAGATTACTGTTACTGTTACTGAGTACCTAGCGGTACGGCCTGGTTCAGCGCCAGGAAACTGAGGTCGTGGTCCCGGGTATGTACGAGACCCACCTAAAATACAGATACCCGTCTCCAACTATCCATTTCAAATAACTAGCAATAAAAATAGACATGCACAAGACATCTTGACTCATGACCTTACATAGAATAGATTGCAGTAATAAATGGTTATATAGTGTATATCACTGTGTTATATCATGACTCATATATGTTAGACAACAGTATGCTAACTATACTTGATTATACATGTGTTGCTAGATTTTACATGTTATTTTTATATTCCCATCTTTTTATCATTTATTTAGGTCGCTATTGACGACCCTGAGTTGCTTGCTCAGGTCTTGATCCAGAGACTCTGCAGGAGCAGGAGTACTTCGAGCACCTCGCTGATCTTCAGTAGACAGATCCTTCCTTTGTTCATACGTGAGAGACCTTTATTGTCGTATTTTCTATGATTTCATTATGTTGTAATAAGTAAAACATTTGGTGACATTATGTACTTGATTCTTCTAGCTGGAATAACAAATAAATCTTGTTTTATTTTGAATCAATGTACTGAGGCTTAACGTATTTGTTTTAAAAATACGTCGCCGGCTCTCGTCACGTACCCTTTATATGAGTATTATGATTGCGGGGCGTGACACCTCCCCTCCTCCTGCGACGAACCCCCTCCCCTCCCGGCGAACTCCCCTCCCGGCCTCCCCCTCGCCGGTGACCCCCCAACCTCCCCCCCCAAATCTCCCCCCTCCCGGAGTCCAGCCGAACAGACAAGCGTCTGTGCAAGATCCAGCTAAACAGCTGTGGGAGGGGCGGCGGGAAGTGGGAGGGGAGATCCAGGGATCGCTGGCCGGGGGGGGGGGGGAGTCCGTCGACAAGGGAGAGGTCAGACTCGCCGTGGAAGAGGATGGAGGAGCAAGAGGAGAGAGAGGAAGGAAGGCGGAAGAAGAAAGGTGTAATACCCCGTTCCCGGAATACGTACTTAGTTGCGTATTCAGATTTTCCGATCGTATTTTTCGATTTACCTTCAGTATTGATTCTGTATTATGAATTCCTTATATGATTGTTTTATCTTGGATTTGGATTCGTGGACTCGGAGTCAGCCCTAGTCTGAACCGAAGGCCCGATCCTAGAGTATTACTCGGTTTGGTCTTTCCGGTGATTAGATTTGACCGATTTCAGTTTCAAATATTATTTTCTAATATATTAGATTTTCTATGATTTTCTAGATTTTTCTGGAATTAAAATGGATTTCTTCAAAACGGTGTCGGCCAGTGTTGCTGACCGCTTCCCGGATTTTTAATTCACAAACCATTTGGAATTTCTCGAAGAGTCTTTAGACGATTCTTCTTAGAGTAATATTTCCTACCTAAATCCTTTTTCTGGAGATTTTACGAATTTATGAATCTTCCACCGGAGTCGGTAGATAACCGATTCCAGGATTTTTAATTCACACACAGCTAGGAATTTCTAGATGGTCCTTTAGACTTTAATTCTTAGAATCACATTTCTTACTTACATACTTTTTCTGAGGATTTTATGATTTTATGGAAATTCCTTCGGAGTCGGTAGGTAACCGATTCCAGGATTTTTAGTTTACAATCGGGATTGAATTTCTGAATTCCGCTTTCACTTTACGTCTTAAAATCATGTTTTCTTCTTTAATGCATTTTCTGGGATTTTTCGGAATTTATCAAAATCCGGCCGACCCGGGGTAGACCGGTATCGGCGTTTGGCTTCTGGATTTTTAATTTGAAAACGGGATTTTATTTCTGAAAACCGATTTCATATTATTCCTCAGGATGATGTTTTCTACCTTCGGGTATTTTTGGGGATTTTTCGGAGACAGTCGATTTTTCACCCTTATTATTATATTATTATTTATTTTAATCTTTCCTTCTTTCTTTTTCTTTCTTTTCCTTTTTCCCTCAACCGACTCTCACCGACTCCACCTCACCCCCTCATTTATTTCCCTTCCCATCACCATCCCTCTCACTCTCTCTCTTTCTTTTCTTTTTCTTTTTCTTTTCTTTCATTTTTCCTTTTCTTCCTCTTTTTTTCCTTCTTCTCTTTTCTTCTCCTTCTTCTCTTTCTCTCTAGCGTGGGCGACACCGAACCTCCACCACCGCCGGCGCCTCCGCCACCACGACGCCAGCGTGAGACCAACTCCGATCTCCGGCCACCACCATCTCCTCTCTCTTCTCTTTTCTTTACTTTTCTTTCCTTTTCTTTTATTTTCCTTTTTCCTTCTCTTTTTCTCCCTTCCCTGATCCGGTCCGGCCCCTCCTCGCCGGACCCCCCTTCTTCTTCTCCGGCGCTGCCCCGGCGAGGGCAGACCGCCGCCGGCCATCTGCCGGCGGCCTTGGGCGTGGCCAGGGGGCCTCGGGCCCCCTGTGCTCTGCTGTGGAGGGGGCGGGGCCCCCTCCTTCTTCTCTTCGGGGTGGCCGGCGCCACCCCGTTCTGGCCGCCGCCGGCGGTGAGCCGGCGGCCGTGGGTGGCCAGGGGCCCGCCTGGCCCCTGTGCCTGTGCTGAGGGGGGGCAGAGCCCCCCTCTTCTCTGCTGGAGGGGGCGCAGCCCCCTCCTTCTCTTCTCCCTGGGGTGGCCGGCGCCACCCCAGTCTGGCGCCGCCGGCGCTGTGCCGGCGGCCGTGGGCGGCCAGGGGCCCGCCTGGGCCCCTGCGCCAGTGTTGGAGGGGGGCAAAGCCCCCCTCTTTTCTTGCTGGCAGGGGGGGGCAACAGCCCCCCTGTGCTCTGTGGAGGGGGCGGCGCCCCCTCCTTCCTCTGCCGACGGCCGGCGCCGCCCGGCGCCGCCGTCCGGCCGGCGGCTGTTCCCGGCCAGGGGCTGAAGCCCCTGGGCCTGTGCAGGGGGCTGCTGCCCCCTGCCCTGTCCTCTCTCTCTCTTCCTCTTTCTCTCTCTAACCTGCTCTCTCTTTCTCTCTCTCTCTCTTATTCTCTCTCTCTCACCCTCTCTCTCTCTCCTGGACTCTCCCTCTCTCTCTCTCTCCTCTCTCTACAACTTCTCTTTCCCTCTCTAACTCCCTCTTTCTCTCTCTAGATTTTCACTCCTAAATCTCTCTTTCTCTCTCTAGGAGTCCCTCTCTAGTTCTCTCTCTCTCTCCAAACTTTCCTCTCTTTCTCTCTCTTCTCTCTCCTCCTCCTTTCTCTCTCCACAAATATTTACATTTTATTATATTTTATGGCGAGTCCCGGACTTCAGTGGATTTCGGGTATTTCGGCGTATTGGTGATTTAGGCGAGTAGTCTCGCTCTTCTCTATTTGAGTTCCGTTTCGTCGGGACGATAAGTATTTCACCTCATGTTTTTATATACTTTATTCCATATATCTTTTACTGCTTTCATACTATGCGTGGCAGACCCTTCGTGGTCGTTGTGTTCTTGGTTTCTGATATGTTATCACTTGCCCTGCTATTGCTTGGATTAGGGTAGCTTTATCGTGTACTTGTGCCATGCTATTGGTATGCTTATTTTTATCATATACCATGCGTGGCCGACCCTTCGTGGTCGTTGGACTTTGAGTCACTTCCTTGTTACCACTTACCATGCTATTACTAGACCTGTCAATTACATGTTACCTTTTAACACATGTATATCACCTGACATCTAGAGTGTTATCACCTGACCACCTGACATACTACTCTTTGGCAAGACCCTATTGGTATGACCTGACTTACCCAGACTATTATCAATCTCTTGACATAACTTGCTACCTGATTATTATCCATCTCTTGTTATGATTGGTTACTTGTTATATATCATCACCCTATCATGCTATCACTTTAAACCCAGCATGATATACTTGACTTGTGATTATCATCTTTACGGGAACTTGACTTATTATCCTGTATCATGATCAGTGACCTGTATATTGTATTCCTGCTTTACATGCAGTGACCTGACTATATAGTACTTATGTACTCCTTATTCCTGATCATGTCTATTTCCTGTTTTTCCCGTAAAGTGATAATTAAACTATCAAATCTTAAAATGGACCAACTTGCATTGGGTCGGGGGAAACATGCGGATATCGATATGTGTTCGTGTTTACAGTGGCTTTAGGTTGTGCACTATATTTCCGGTCTGACCTGTGGTACTCCAGGGGACCGAGGGGAGTGCTTGCTCCCTGTATTGTATTGTTGGTACCATATTGATTGATATTGAGGCCTAGCGGCTGGGTTCCGTCACAAGCAACGGAACAATATTGGACCGTTATCCCGGGCATGTACGGGGTCCACTGTAAACATAGTTCGTTGATACCCCCGCTAGTTTCCAATAACAACCTTGTTTTACTCGGATATGGATCTATGTGTGTTGGGACGCTAGTTCACATAGCTAGATATCAGGGTAAGACGAGTAATAATAAAGTGTCATAATAACCGGCTCTTTAAGTTGTAAGTAGAGGTATGTGGAATGGGACGCATACCAAAGCCTGCATCTTAAATAGCTATGAATCTGTGATGTGCCTTACCGTATTTGCTTTTCCCGGGCTTTATATCGGATTTCCCGTTTTATGAGTATTATGTTATGATTTCCCGTTATATGATTATCATGCCATATCTATTCTTACCTGCTCTATCCTATCTGTCTCCCGAGTATTCCCACTTGATATATGCATTATTGTGCTCACCCTGCTTCACCACTTGGTTTTGCTTCATCACTCGCCTGGGGAGTATCATTTGACTCCCCTGGATCCACATGTCCAGGTCATGGAGCTAGGAGCGTGTGATCAGAGTGGCGCAGCGGTAGCGTGGATCACCAGCCTACCTTTCAGAGCCATTTCCTTCCAGGCCCCCTGTGTACCTCTCGAGTTTTCTCGTGAGTGCCCTTCTGTTTATACTTATACTGTCCATGCTCTTTTATACTGTTCATACTTGTACTATCCTTGTATACTTGTATGTGAACTCCCTTTTGTATCGTTCATATATGTGTATATCTCTTGTATTCCCGCATTTGCGCATATCTGTGATGTTATATTATTGTAATATTCATCACCTCTGGTGATAACTCTGTGATTGTATATATATGTGTTGGAATGTATAATGCACCATTTGCTTCCGTACTCTGATTCTTGTCTGTACTGATGCTTAGCGTATATACGGGAAGGTAATTCGGACTTACGTATATACGTTGCAGTGACGTCCCCGTATCCGTGGGATCGGGGCGTTACAGGTTGGTATCAGAGCTTAGGTAAACTTAGGCTCGTCAGAGCTTAGGTCAGCTTAGGCTCTAACCTCCTCAGTACGTCCAGAAGGCAAATCAATGGTAAAGAAATTTGCAACTGGAATACATGAGTCTTGGTTATACATTCCAACTGCAAGTGCAGAGTTATCTATTTCTTGACTATCTTTCCTTTGATTTCAAATCCCTCCTTGACTATCTTTCCTTTGATTCCTAAATCCTTCCTATCCTTTCCCTGTTTTGGTTTTATGAAGCCTTATACTATTTTAAGATATGACTAGACTAGAGAGGTAGTGGCTGGTTCAGAATGAAGCTATTATGTGATCTCTTCGGCCAATTCTATGAAGCTTGGTATTCTCCAGATCGATCTTGATCTGGCTATCTTTCAGAGGACAGCAGTCGGATTCTTAATTATCGGTCTTCTTTATTATGCTCAGGATTTTCGGGGTTTACTTTATTACACAGCCACGACATCATCAGTATTCATTTATTTCACAGCCACGACATCATCAGTATTATTCAGCATTATTCTAAAGATTTATTACACAGCCACGACATCATCAGCCGGAAATGCAGAGTATGATTATTATTCAGTTGATTTGAGAGCCCTACCTATAGTGCTTCATATCTTAATTAGTATAAATTCCAGCCTTTGTCCCCTTTGTATTCAATTTGCCCCTTAACGAAATTGCGAGGACGCAATTTTTGTAAGGTGGGTGGATTGTAATACCCCGTTCCCGGAATACGTACTTAGTTGCGTATTCAGATTTTCCGATCGTATTTTTCGATTTACCTTCAGTATTGATTCTGTATTATGAATTCCTTATATGATTGTTTTATCTTGGATTTGGATTCGTGGACTCGGAGTCAGCCCTAGTCTGAACCGAAGGCCCGATCCTAGAGTATTACTCGGTTTGGTCTTTCCGGTGATTAGATTTGACCGATTTCAGTTTCAAATATTATTTTCTAATATATTAGATTTTCTATGATTTTCTAGATTTTTCTGGAATTAAAATGGATTTCTTCAAAACCGGTGTCGGCCAGTGTTGCTGACCGCTTCCCGGATTTTTAATTCACAAACCATTTGGAATTTCTCGAAGAGTCTTTAGACGATTCTTCTTAGAGTAATATTTCCTACCTAAATCCTTTTTCTGGAGATTTTACGAATTTATGAATCTTCCACCGGAGTCGGTAGATAACCGATTCCAGGATTTTTAATTCACACACAGCTAGGAATTTCTAGATGGTCCTTTAGACTTTAATTCTTAGAATCACATTTCTTACTTACATACTTTTTCTGAGGATTTTATGATTTTATGGAAATTCCTTCGGAGTCGGTAGGTAACCGATTCCAGGATTTTTAGTTTACAATCGGGATTGAATTTCTGAATTCCGCTTTCACTTTACGTCTTAAAATCATGTTTTCTTCTTTAATGCATTTTCTGGGATTTTTCGGAATTTATCAAAATCCGGCCGACCCGGGGTAGACCGGTATCGGCGTTTGGCTTCTGGATTTTTAATTTGAAAACGGGATTTTATTTCTGAAAACCGATTTCATATTATTCCTCAGGATGATGTTTTCTACCTTCGGGTATTTTTGGGGATTTTTCGGAGACAGTCGATTTTTCACCCTTATTATTATATTATTATTTATTTTAATCTTTCCTTCTTTCTTTTTCTTTCTTTTCCTTTTTCCCTCAACCGACTCTCACCGACTCCACCTCACCCCCTCATTTATTTCCCTTCCCATCACCATCCCTCTCACTCTCTCTCTTTCTTTTCTTTTTCTTTTTCTTTTCTTTCATTTTTCCTTTTCTTCCTCTTTTTTCCTTCTTCTCTTTTCTTCTCCTTCTTCTCTTTCTCTCTAGCGTGGGCGACACCGAACCTCCACCACCGCCGGCGCCTCCGGCCACCACGACGCCGGCGTGAGACCAACTCCGATCTCCGGCCACCACCATCTCCTCTCTCTTCTCTTTTCTTTACTTTTCTTTCCTTTTCTTTTATTTTCCTTTTTCCTTCTCTTTTTCTCCCTTCCCTGATCCGGTCCGGCCCCTCCTCGCCGGACCCCCCTTCTTCTTCTCCGGCGCTGCCCCGGCGAGGGCAGACCGCCGCCGGCCATCTGCCGGCGGCCTTGGGCGTGGCCAGGGGGCCTCGGGCCCCCTGTGCTCTGCTGTGGAGGGGGCGGGGCCCCCTCCTTCTTCTCTTCGGGGTGGCCGGCGCCACCCCGTTCTGGCCGCCGCCGGCGGTGAGCCGGCGGCCGTGGGTGGCCAGGGGCCCGCCTGGCCCCTGTGCCTGTGCTGAGGGGGGGCAGAGCCCCCCTCTTCTCTGCTGGAGGGGGCGCAGCCCCCTCCTTCTCTTCTCCCTGGGGTGGCCGGCGCCACCCCAGTCTGGCGCCGCCGGCGCTGTGCCGGCGGCCGTGGGCGGCCAGGGGCCCGCCTGGGCCCCTGCGCCAGTGTTGGAGGGGGGCAAAGCCCCCCTCTTTTCTTGCTGGCAGGGGGGGGCAACAGCCCCCCTGTGCTCTGTGGAGGGGGCGGCGCCCCCTCCTTCCTCTGCCGACGGCCGGCGCCGCCCGGCGCCGCCGTCCGGCCGGCGGCTGTTCCCGGCCAGGGGCTGAAGCCCCTGGGCCTGTGCAGGGGGCTGCTGCCCCCTGCCCTGTCCTCTCTCTCTCTTCCTCTTTCTCTCTCTAACCTGCTCTCTCTTTCTCTCTCTCTCTCTTATTCTCTCTCTCTCTCACCCTCTCTCTCTCTCTCCTGGACTCTCCCTCCCTCTCTCTCTCCTCTCTCTACAACTTCTCTTTCCCTCTCTAACTCCCTCTTTCTCTCTCTAGATTTTCACTCCTAAATCTCTCTTTCTCTCTCTAGGAGTCCCTCTCTAGTTCTCTCTCTCTCTCCAAACTTTCCCTCTCTTTCTCTCTCTTCTCTCTCCTCCTCCTTTCTCTCTCCACAAATATTTACATTTTATTATATTTTATGGCGAGTCCCGGACTTCAGTGGATTTCGGGTATTTCGGCGTATTGGTGATTTAGGCGAGTAGTCTCGCTCTTCTCTATTTGAGTTCCGTTTCGTCGGGACGATAAGTATTTCACCTCATGTTTTTATATACTTTATTCCATATATCTTTTACTGCTTTCATACTATGCGTGGCAGACCCTTCGTGGTCGTTGTGTTCTTGGTTTCTGATATGTTATCACTTGCCCTGCTATTGCTTGGATTAGGGTAGCTTTATCGTGTACTTGTGCCATGCTATTGGTATGCTTGTTTTTATCATATACCATGCGTGGCCGACCCTTCGTGGTCGTTGGACTTTGAGTCACTTCCTTGTTACCACTTACCATGCTATTACTAGACCTGTCAATTACATGTTACCTTTTAACACATGTATATCACCTGACATCTAGAGTGTTATCACCTGACCACCTGACATACTACTCTTTGGCAAGACCCTATTGGTATGACCTGACTTACCCAGACTATTATCAATCTCTTGACATAACTTGCTACCTGATTATTATCCATCTCTTGTTATGATTGGTTACTTGTTATATATCATCACCCTATCATGCTATCACTTTAAACCCAGCATGATATACTTGACTTGTGATTATCATCTTTACGGGAACTTGACTTATTATCCTGTATCATGATCAGTGACCTGTATATTGTATTCCTGCTTTACATGCAGTGACCTGACTATATAGTACTTATGTACTCCTTATTCCTGATCATGTCTATTTCCTGTTTTTCCCGTAAAGTGATAATTAAACTATCAAATCTTAAAATGGACCAACTTGCATTGGGTCGGGGGAAACATGCGGATATCGATATGTGTTCGTGTTTACAGTGGCTTTAGGTTGTGCACTATATTTCCGGTCTGACCTGTGGTACTCCAGGGGACCGAGGGGAGTGCTTGCTCCCTGTATTGTATTGTTGGTACCATATTGATTGATATTGAGGCCTAGCGGCTGGGTTCCGTCACAAGCAACGGAACAATATTGGACCGTTATCCCGGGCATGTACGGGGTCCACTGTAAACATAGTTCGTTGATACCCCCGCTAGTTTCCAATAACAACCTTGTTTTACTCGGATATGGATCTATGTGTGTTGGGACGCTAGTTCACATAGCTAGATATCAGGGTAAGACGAGTAATAATAAAGTGTCATAATAACCGGCTCTTTAAGTTGTAAGTAGAGGTATGTGGAATGGGACGCATACCAAAGCCTGCATCTTAAATAGCTATGAATCTGTGATGTGCCTTACCGTATTTGCTTTTCCCGGGCTTTATATCGGATTTCCCGTTTTATGAGTATTATGTTATGATTTCCCGTTATATGATTATCATGCCATATCTATTCTTACCTGCTCTATCCTATCTGTCTCCCGAGTATTCCCACTTGATATATGCATTATTGTGCTCACCCTGCTTCACCACTTGGTTTTGCTTCATCACTCGCCTGGGGAGTATCATTTGACTCCCCTGGATCCACATGTCCAGGTCATGGAGCTAGGAGCGTGTGATCAGAGTGGCGCAGCGGTAGCGTGGATCACCAGCCTACCTTTCAGAGCCATTTCCTTCCAGGCCCCCTGTGTACCTCTCGAGTTTTCTCGTGAGTGCCCTTCTGTTTATACTTATACTGTCCATGCTCTTTTATACTGTTCATACTTGTACTATCCTTGTATACTTGTATGTGAACTCCCTTTTGTATCGTTCATATATGTGTATATCTCTTGTATTCCCGCATTTGCGCATATCTGTGATGTTATATTATTGTAATATTCATCACCTCTGGTGATAACTCTGTGATTGTATATATATGTGTTGGAATGTATAATGCACCATTTGCTTCCGTACTCTGATTCTTGTCTGTACTGATGCTTAGCGTATATACGGGAAGGTAATTCGGACTTACGTATATACGTTGCAGTGACGTCCCCGTATCCGTGGGATCGGGGCGTTACAAAAGGCGTTTTAGACTTCTCATCAAGGATAAAAATGTCAAAAAAAATAATAGCACACTTGTAATTACGTGTGGCGGGTGACTTTCTCCTTTTCTGGGGTGACAATATCCGCTCCCGATATCTGAGGAGGAGACCCGGGAGGAGGGGCAGGGGCGAACGCATCATCGAATTGGAATCTCGCTTAGGGTTTCTCAGGACTTCCAAACTGAAAAGGTGAGTCGTTTGGTTCTCTTCGTTACTTTCTTCCATATTTTGAGATCAACATACTGATATTTGATCACAGGGGGTTATCTTTTATTTGTTTTAGATCTGTAGATAAATCCCTCGATTTGTTAGCACCTTGAGTATCTTTATGTCTGCTGATTGTTTGTGGAAATTTGGTTCCTTTTTGTAATTTATGGCGATCTGATTCTATCATATGTTGTTAGTACTGGCATTGAACTGTAGAGATTGTTTTGTGATGAACTATTTTGCCATTCTACATCTTAGTTCTCTATTTGGCTTTCACTATTAAGTGAGTGAGGGGAAGAACAAAAAAGTGAGTCAAATTTCTTTACAATTTCTTTACATTGTGAAATGTTCTAGATGTATATATTCAATATGTAGAACTTTATAGTTATAACCAATATATGTTTCTGAAGGAAGATGAGTATCTAGTTTCCATTCAAGAGGACGAACTCACGCTTAAAACGATTTTTCCTAACCATATGGACATCTTACTTGTTGGAGCTTGAAAGTTTTGTCTGTCTGTCTAAATAGAAACGTGCTAGTGTAACAAGGCCTTCTTTTCTTGTAGTTGATTTGGTGAAGAATTTTCACAATTTACTCATATAGATTTAGTGTTTATTTGACAATTGGTTGTAAAATCACGTTGACTTCTCTGTGGAGGTTCCCAACTTTAGTATGCTTCAGAATCAATCCTGTGTTTCAGGGGAAGTGGCTTGGTCAATGTCGATGATGCAATTTTTGTTCCTAAATAGGATGCATGCATACAAAAGTCATTAGGAAGTGAGGTTGGCCATATAACACAAGTTAATGGTATTGACAATTGACTAAGAAGTGCAAGAACAGACCAGTAAGGTCAATAATTGGATGGAGAAACCTGAAATGAGAGACCTCAAGTATTTTTTAGTATATATGACATGAATAAGATCAAACATAAATTTTGTATGAAGTAGTTTGTATAGTTTTACTAATAAATATTTATATAAGGAACCGATAGGTGAAAATATGCTTTAGAGATTCTCTAGGACTTTATGGTATTACTATTGAAGTTTAAAGGGTTTTATTTTTTTTTACTGATAAAGGATTAGTTTCTCAAACTAATTTATGAGAAAGAAAGTTATGAAGACTAAAGATGAAACATGCATAATTGTACAAGTTGTTGCATAATTAAATTACAAGCATGCTTTGAATATACACTTTATAAGAGAGTATTTAACATAATAGCAATGAATAACTATGATCATTTTTTCTAAAATCAGTTTTGCTTTATGTTAAGGGTGAATTATATTGCATAGATGAATGTTTGAAAGACCAGAAGAAAAGAAAAGAGATCCACATATGATCCATCAGTTTAGAAAGGCTTATGATCCCTGAGAAATTTTTTTGGTGGGTTAGGAAAGCAATTGAGTCCCAAATTGTTATTTTTGTTTGATGAAAAATGTAAATGTAGGGGGTGGTAATGGGGCCTGATTACTTCGTAATCTGATTCGAAGCAGACATGATTTTTCGGGTTTGTATTCTTAAATTCCCGTCTAATAACTTATTGGCTAGGATGCTGCCTTAGATATACGTATGTTTCTATATGGGATCTAGATATGGATCCTTTTGGATCCAGCCCCAAAAACCCAATAACTCAATAAGTGGTTATATTAGTTTGCTTATGGCATGTTTAGTTGCAAGTAAGATCTTGCATAGGCACTACTGAGAAAACTTTTTCACTAGAACAAGGGGATACAGTTGTTTTGTTGTTTTGCACAACTTGGAAAACTGTTCCATGGCTTTTTGCCTTGACCAATCAAAGCATACACTTAATCACACATGGAAAATTTGGTTTCCTTTCTTGAGACGAGGAAATCACAGGACGAGCAGTTTAGCTCGTCAAAAACATCAATGCTTTTCAACTAGGACCTCTAATATTTTTTAGCCAATCCAATCAAAAGCATCAATGTCTTTAGTTTGATCCAAATCATCTCTCTTCCTAAACATAGTTTACATAAATTTTTTTGGTCATATTTTAATATTAATAAAGGCTATCAACAAAACAACACATGTGAGAAAAATATTTTACTAATTTCTATTTGCTTCTTGATGCAAATTGACATATTTGGGGAGAGACATTGGATTTACCTGAACCTTGATTAGACTCATTGGGTTTGGACCCCACAAGTGAAGTCTGGATTTCTTAGTGGGTTTGGACCCAAATGTGTTAGTATCTGATGAATTTATATTATATCAACAAGCGGATCCTTTATGATCAGACCCAAATCCAACCCGTTGGTGAACCCAAATCCAACCCGTTGGTGACCCTACATATATGTTAGTGTGGGGTAAGTTAGAGGAGACATATACCTGTTTTTTAAACTATAGGATTGCATTAAGGTCGAGAAATCCTTAAATCTTTGCTTTTGTTATTTATGAACTTGTGAGGCAGAATCATGATTTGTTAGTACTCACTGAATGTAGACGTTAGAACTAGAGAAGAGTTGGCCAAAAGGGGAGTGGAGCGTGGGAAGCTACCAAGATTCAGTTTTTCTTAGCTTGCCCCAAAACTAATTGGGTCTGAAAAATATTAATAATCGCATACTGTGACTTATTGGCTTTTGTGTTGGCTTTGCTCTGTTGGGCCTTGCTATCTAGTTGCTGGATAAGACCCTTCTTTTAGGTGTTCTGATGGAGCCTGCCTAGATAAGCTTTTTTATCTAACGACTATTATAACCTATATACTGTTCTTGAATTAGTGAAATTTTTATTGTATACTAATTGATACAGGCCTCTTAGATAAGATCTAGCTTGTCTGATCTACCTATCAAAATCAAAATCAAGTTGTGGCTTCTGGATTACTGGGATGTTTAGCAAGAATGTAAATTAATACAAACAAATAAATATAAACATAGAAAATGGTAAATAAGCTAGCTTTCGTTGATTATCTTACTCAACCTTTTTTTTTGGGTACCTGTAGGTAGATGCAATTGAAGTTTCACTAACTTAAGGGTTTATTTAAGTTAATTTAATAACTTGAAAATATTTTTAAAAGAGCATATATACATGTTTTATATTTCGGGTCACAGAAATCGGGCCTTGGGTCATTTGGATTTCAAATGGATGAGATCTTGACATGATATTAGGTGTATCCATGTCTATATATGCTTTGAGCGGATAAGAATACGGATTCCAGTCAGGTACAAAAACTTGTATTCATGTTTGTTGTAAACGTTTGAATATGAATCGGATTCTGGTTTGTTAAACATGAACATGCCAAAAGGAAGATCCATTGTGCTGCGATACATGATTTAATCGTAAGTAACTACACAATTATTATGAAATAGTAAGTACATATTTCAGGGGTTACATTCTCTACCTGGAAATTTGAAAAACCTCTCATATACCATAAATATTTCTCATATCATATGGCCCTCAAACTTCACAAAAATTCCCATATATCATAAAAATTTCTTTTATACCCCCTTAAAAATTTTCAAACGCCTCTCATATGCCATAACAATTTCTTGTATACCCTCTAAAATTTCATAAACCCTTGATATTTGGTAGCAAGTTCTCATTTGCCCCTGAAATTTCATATGCCCCGCAACATTTCAAAAGACGCCCCTGTATGTCTTACAATTTTTTTTGCCCCTGAAATAATACATATTACGTGTAAGTATACACACATATTTAAAACCTATGTAGCACATACACTTCTATCATGGAGCCGTGTCATGTCCGAAACGTGTCCGACACGTGTTGGACACACGTGTCGTGTGTGTTTCAAGAATCTGCCACGTATCCCCGTGTCGTGTCTATTTCAATGTTGCCGTATCCGTGCAACATTGTTTAAGACTACATTCTTAATCCCCCCCCCCCCTCCTCTCCCCCCACAACAAACACACACACACCCACACACACACACAAAATATAATACCAGTGTAACTAAATGAAATTTGTTATCTAGAGTTTACAGGGGAGGCAAATATTTGGCTATGGGTCGGGTTTTGTAGTCTGGAATCAGAATTTCAACTTCAATATTTTAGGAGTATACTTATATTTTAATTCAGCCGAATATTCATATCCGGAAAAGCAAGGATGCAAAAACGGGTCAGATCAAATTGTAGTGGCAAGGAGTTTAATTCTGAAGTTTCCACCTTGTGTTTGATTGTTGGTTTGGAAAGGGAATAGAAATTTGGGAGGGAGTCCATTACGTCCACCTCAAAGGAAAGGGGTGGGCCCACGTAATGGAATCAGTCAATTTCCTTTATCCTCCCATAAACCCAACTACCAAATCCCCATGGGAATGGAATTTTCCCTACTTCCCATCCACTGTTATTTTCTTCCCCTCTCCAACTGCCAATCATGCACTTAGGGGAAACTTTTTGACACGGAAATACTCAGACTACCTTACCTTACTGGAGAATATTTTGGTTGTCATAAGAAGCAAGCTTTCAGAATTATCATCGGCTTTGTATCAGTTGGGAATTTTTAACGTTTGTATATTCTGTACATCTCTCAGATAAAGATCTATTTATAGGTTCTAGAGCTTGCTAATTGATCCCTCTCACTTTATTGGTAGAGTCATACTACTTTGCATAAGTCTTTCTTCTTTTAGTTGGTTTTCTAGAAAATGTTAAAATAATAGGATTTCCTACATGGTTTAAAAAATCTAAGTATTGGTATTGGCCAAAGGTTTTTAGTGCCAATATTGTCAATATTGGCCATCAAAATCGACAATATTTGCCTCAATATCGGCTGATACCATAGGGTTAATTACTCTATTGGATGCCTCAAAACCCATAAGATATTATCAAATGCTGATATATATCAGAAACAACCGATACTTGAAACAATGCTAAAAGCATTATGCAAGACATGTTGGAAGGTTTAGAATCTGTTTTTTTTTTTCATCCCTTTCAATCTAAATTTTTTATATTAGTGTAATTTAGTACCCTTAAAAAAGATTTCTCTAAATGAAAAGGCATTTTCTGTGGACCTTTCTTGATTGAGTCGTGCTCCATAGCCAATCCCATTTTGATGGGAAAGTGCATAGGTGGTGGTGGTCTTGACAATGATTATAGAGATTTTTAGCTTGTTTATCTATTGCTTTGATTTCTTTTCTAACAAGCATTTATTCAAAAGGAACACAGGAAACGACACTAAACACTAAAAGAGGTTAGATCTATGAAAAGCTACCTTTTTTGTTAGCTCTAAGAAAGAACTGTAATTGGGGGTAAGGACTTTGAATGGATATTCCAAGGCTTGATTACTAATGCGAGTGTATAATTTTCCACTGCGTTACAGACTCTAAAGCTTTAAAAGATCATGTCAAGAGGATATTACTGGAAAACAGAGAACCAATGAAAAGGTAACTAGAAATCATTAGTCTCTGGTATCACTACCCCAATTTGATTCAACCAAGCTGATACTGTTTAAACATGTAAATCTTCGGAAACCAACCCAATTTGTTTAGACCTGTCTAACACTAAACTTGACCTCCTTTTGTATCATTTTGAACTTTAGGCTTGACATGGACTTGGTATAATGCTAAAGAAGTTGGGGAAAGTGGAGATTAAAGGTTGTCTTGAAGGGCGCATCCTATTTCTCTCATTAAAAAAGTGCATTTGGATCCTGTCACAACAAAAATGAAAAATTTTAAAATTTCTTTCCAGATTTGGAAGTTCCAGGTTTTTTCAAAATCTTGAAAATTTTGTGGTGTTTGATTACAAAATAGTATGTATCTATGAGAAATAACACTGTATTAATTGAAGACGTACTTAAGAAAAATTTAAATTTCTGCACAAATTATAACTTTTTAGTATTAGGATTTTTTTAGATAATAATGGAATTTCCTTTTTCAGTGGAATTCTCTCTTATTCTATTCAAGCAGCGGATGGTTTTCACCGTCATGAATTTTGCAAAATCTCTTGTTTTTTATCCGACCCAAAAGTGCGGTTTGAAAATACATCTGTCCCTTTGGAAACAAGCTGAAGAAAAATATCTGTGATGCCAGTTACCACTTGTAATGAGACGAACAGAGATTCAGATTTGCACCAACCATTTCTTAATGAAAATTGTTTGATGCAACTTTCAACTCAATGAACTTTAAACCTTACCTACCACTTCTGAGAGCTGGCATCTAAGCAAAAAACATCGCTTGAAAATGAGACGCAGTTGACCCCTTACAAAGGAACATGAGATCCAGGGTTTCGTCACATATTTAGCTTCTTTTAGTAGTCACCCCACCACAATTTTGTGGATAAGCTTCTATTAGCTAGGTGGAACGTTTTTAAACATGCTATGAACTTTCATAATTTTCTTGTCATCGGTAGTAGAACTACTAGTTCTGAATGGTAGAAAAGAATGTGATGACAGATCCACAAAACTTTCCTGGTTTTTGGATCATCTTGATTGCCACACCTTTCGATGCAGCAACTGATTTCTGCAAGAGTAGTAGTTGCAAGGTTCCATCCTTTGGGCATATGAAGAGAATTATGAAAGTTGGCACAACATGCCCCGTTTGTGATTGAGATAATTGTTTCTGCAGATTAAAAAGATGATTGGTACCTTTGTACATCTTCCTTGTGTAAAAGATTTATATTCAAGAGATTCGAAAGCTTGTGCTTCATTAGGAAATGAAGCTTGATCCAGAAAATATTATAGTGATAGAGATTGGAGTCTCTCTGCTGATATTACATATTATAGTTCGAAAAACAATTTAGAGTTATATTTTGTACTATGCCAAAATTTAGTTGATTCTGTCATTGATTTTGGTGATTGCTGTCAATTTTGCAGATGATTGATGATCAGGACTTGGGATTCTTTGCCAATTTCCTCGGCATCTTCATTTTCATTCTGGTAATTGCTTATCATTTTGTGATGGCGGACCCGAAATATGAAGGAAACTAATGCTTCTCTCAAGGTTGTCCGAAACAAGCGAACTTCAGCATCCATGGGCTGACCGAATTCTTAAGGAATATCCTAGTTTTCTGTAGAAAATCATGAACCTTTTTATATGGTGAGGATGAGTTTATATGTCTGATGATGGATTTTCTCGATAATTTTCTCTCCCCAGTTTGCAAAACTACTCATCTTTTATGACGCTTGTTCACTCATTCTGTCAATTGTTTTGAAGCTAATATGACTTTTGGCATCAATTTTGCCCACATTTACTGCGTGTGTATCTCAGGAGTAAAGTTATCTGTCGAATGATTGTGATGGCACATAACTTTTTTCATATTTATTTCACTTTGTGAATTTATAAGGTTTGGGTCAAATAGTATTTAGTATAAATTATCTTCAGTGTGGTCCAACATCATTGTGAAGAAGAGCTAAACATACATAATTCCTCTGTTAAGTAAAAGGAAAATGTTATATTTTCCATCCAAATTTTGATTGAACCATCCATGGCTACAAATTGCCAGCTTTGACTCCTTGCCCCTTACCTTATATAGTCTCTCAACCTCTTTCCTGTTTACATTCTGATCCATCACAAAGCCAAAGCGATGAAGACAAGGAATTGGCTCATCTAAATCTTATTACAATTGTTTGATTCTCACAAGAGAGAACTGTTTTACTTCTCGTCTCTTTGTTTTTATTAATTCCTCAGTAAAGTTTTGTAAAAAAGTGATTTGAAAGTATCCTAACATTTGATATTACTAAATTGATGATACAGTGTCCCACAAAACCCATTACTACATGTTTTACCTCCATCAACGTTTCTTCTTAAGGGGGCGTTTGTTTCGCGTAAAACTCCGTAATTCGTAAATGACTTACTACCCAGTTACAACTACGGCGTTTGTTTGGACTGTAATTCGTAAAAGACTTACGTAACTTAACTAACACTTACTTGCAACCCAGTTACCACTCACTTACAGCCCAGTTACAGTTAATTTTGTGGTCATACAAATTTGTAATATTTTTTTATATTAATATAAAAAAAATTTAATATTTATTTTTTTAATATTTATTTACAGTATTTAAACTTTTAAAATCACCAAATAGTTAATTTTGTGGTCAACTTTTTCACTTACGACTTATACATTACGATAACCAAACACCGTAAAGTATAATACACTTTCCTACTTTACAATTTTATATTACCAACCAAACACCGTAAAATTTACATACATTTAACTCATTTACAATTGTAAAAGACTTTACCAATTACAACTACGAATTACGGCCAGTTACGATAATCAAACAAACCCAGATGCAGTTGAATGCGCACCAGGCCCGCGTTGTTGTGCAATGTATGGGCGACGCTTGAGGGCCCCAACTACTGTGATCGGGCCCCACTCAAAATTAGTTTAATATCATAAATGAGCCGATGGCTCTCTTATCAGATATTAAATTGATAAGAATAGATACTACACCTGATCTTAGTCAAAAACTGAGATTGAAATGCTTTCTACCGTTGTGCGTGAGCTTCCATTAGGCAGCACAGCCCGCATGCACTGAACAATTGGACAACCTATAACACATGTAGTTTAACGAATAACTTTCAAAGACATCGGCGTTGCTGTAGTATAGTGGTGAGTATTCCAACCTGTCACCCAGGTGAGACCTGGGTTCGATCTCTGGTATTTCTTAGCTTTAACTTTCAGTTTTGAGGTGTAATTTATGTGCTAAAGAGTTGAAATTGATTTGTGAGAAACCTCGATTTTTACCGCAGCTACAGATTCGATTCTTTTTAAAGCAATACAATATCACAAGGAATATTTGTTTTGTCTTCCTAAATTTCAGGTGGTGTTCCAAAAAGTAAAATTTGTGATATGTTATACTTGTATTAAATTCGAAATTGCAAGCAGTGTTCTTCTACAATTTGTGTTAATTTTAATCAAACACTGTCCACTTGACCCTTTTGTGTCGCATTATATTTTTCAAATTTTCATCCGTATCAATAGGAACAAAAAAAGCCAAGGTGTCATCAGAGCAAATCAATAATTCCTCCTTTCTATAATGAGTGATTGTTTAATGTAGCAGAATAATAATTATATAATAGTATAATACAGCCTAATTTGAGGATTGGTGGAGATGAGAACAAAAAATGGTTGAAACGGCAAAAACTTGACACTACCAGATACAAGAAGACAGAAGCATCAACTCTTCTTCTTCTTCTTCTTCCGTAAATTGTGAGCTAGGCATTATTGATTCATTGACTTCTTGTGAGAGGAAGAGCCCCGTGAACTGTGCCTTGGATTTATGAGGAACAAGGAACCCTCCAAATTGTCCACTCACTTTGTACGAAATGGTATAATTATTTGAGAAGACTTGCATAGTGATAAGGTTGTGTGGGGTAAGTTTTTTCAGAACCACCATCAATAATCCCTTTAAAATGATAGCTTGAGTTTTTTTTTTTTCCCTTTCTTTTCTTTTTTGATTGTAAACTCCTCAAAGAGACCTCCTCACTGGGGCCGTTTGTTTCGCGTAAAAGTCCGTAATTCGTAAATGACTTACAACCCAGTTACAACTACGGCGTTTGTTTGGACCGTAATTCGTAAAAAACTTACACAACCCAATTACTCCTCACTTGCAACCCAATTACCACTCACTTACAACCCAGTTACAGTTAATTTTGTGGTCATGCAAATTTGTATTATTTTTTTATGTTAATATTAAATTTTTTTAATATTTAGCATTTTTAATATTTATTTGCAATATTAAAACTTTTTAAATCACCAAATAGTTAATTTTATGATCAACTTTTTCACTTACGACTTACACATTACGACAACCAAACACCGTAAAGCACAATACACTTTTCCACTTACAACTTTATATTACCAACCAAACACCATAAAGCTTACATACATGTAACTCATTTACAAATGTAAAAAACTTTACCAATTACAACTTACGAATTACGGCCAATTACGACAACCAAACAGACCCTAAGTGGGGAGGCGCTCGGCCTTAAGGCTTCTATTTGCTTGACCAACAAAGATGGAAAACTCTTGAACGAAAAGGGGAAAAAAAAAACTTGACCCATATTGATTTAGGTAGCAAGAGTTTCTTTATCATGTAACTGTAATATCAATAAATTCTCAGACATTGTCCTGATCAAATAATACATGCACAGTTCAGTTCCTTCAACTGAATTTAAAGATTGCAAAAACTCTTATTTTCCATTTAATGGATGCATTTGATAATTATTTTTTTCAAATTCTTTTACTGCATCCAAAACTAAAACTACAACAACGGGAACTAATAGAATTAGGAGCACATTCTCGTTTGGAAGAAGGAAATGGTTATAACTTGGGAGCACGTGAAGTCTTGGTGGTTTCTCTGCCAAAAGTCAACCGGGGGATGGGCACGTGACAATCCAAACATATGGGGCAGGGCCTCTGGGAGGCACTTACGGGTGCCACCGGATACAGATTATCCGCGGATATCCGCATCCGAATCTGTCTCCAATTCGGATACGTATATCATTTTTTCACATCCGTCAATATTCGTATCCGTATTCGTATCCGAAAGGTAGGTGCGGATACGAATATGGTAAAAGTAATATCTTATTCGTATCCGATCCGATATCCGAATATTGCGTGCTTCATAATGATATCAGTATGGAGAAGACTATTCTTCAATGGAATAAGGTATTAAATTTTGATATTTTGAGTTAGTGAAAAAATAATAGTGAAAAGTATTCGATTCTTGAAAGAGCACCACAAGATATTTTGAGTATTTCGACATCAACCATGGCATCCGAATCTGCATTTAGCACCGGAGGACGTGTAATCTATTGTTATAGAAGTTAAATGACAATGAATACGATGAATGTATTGATATGTACACAATAATATCATAGTATGTATCACATTTAATATTGTAGTAGATGAGAGAAAAAGTAATATAAGTATTTCTGTTTAATTTATCTTTAATCCGATTAGTATCCGCATCCGATCCGCTAATATCCGATTTATATCTGATATCCGATTTTGGCGGATACAGATATCATTTTTCCACATCCGCTAATTATCCGTATCCGAAGGTTGGGTGCGGATATAGATATGATAGAGGTAATATCCGATCCGATGGCACCCCTACAGGCACCCTGTCGTTATCACGTGACCCCACTCCTGTACACAAAAAGCCCATGTAAATGATAATTGTCAAGGCCCACCATTTTCACGGGTGTTCCCTTATGGATTGGTCCCTTTACTTTTCTTATTTAAAAAAAAAAAAACACAAACTTCATTAACAACAAAAAACCCATTAATGACAATTGACAAGGCCCACCATTTTCACGGGTGTTCCTTTTGGATTGATCCCTTCACTTTTCTTATTTAAAAAATAAAAAATAAAAACCACAAACTTCATTAACAACAATTAATTTTGTTCCCACATTGTCATTAGTGGCTAATACAATTGATGCAATCTACACAACCAATATTGGTTCTACATTATTATTATTTTTCTTACGAGGAATTTTCTTTTTTGAGTAAATTCGAGGAATGAGATTCTCCTTCAAATATATTATTATAAATTAATATGTCCTACTTCCGCCTTAATTAATTAGTTCTGGATATATGGATATTGATTGAGCCACTCCTTGTCTGCCCATTCTCATTGTGCTTTTCTTTTCCTCCAATTTTTTTGTGCCAATGTAAGTTTTCGCTTGGTGGGTCTCGAAGAACTTGATCGAATAAAATCTTTAGATCGTAGCTTGATTAATAAATGAATACCTAGAGTTTGTAGATAACATCCCCCTTCTTAGTCTCGAAGAGCTAAATCATTCCTTATCTCCATCAACACACACTTCACTGAGTCATAACACGGTAGCCTCATGGACTCCTCACTCTCCACTCTGCTCCCCCTCCTCCTCTCCTTCCTCCTCCTCTCATCATCCTCGGCCGCTGATCTTTGCGCCGACCCCCACGTTTCAACGACCTCTCCATCTTCCACATCCAAAGCAAATGCACCCCATTCTCACCAACCCCGCGCTCCCCCTCCGAGTTTGACTCCGTCCTAGCCTCCGCCGTCAAGGACTCGGCCCGCCTCACCTATCTCTCCTCTCTCGTAGCAGGCCAAAAGCCGGCCACCAAGGTCCCGGTGGCCTCCGGCCTCCAGCTCATGCAGACCACCAACTACGTCCTCCGCGCTAAGTTTGGCACCCGGGCCAGCTCCTCTTCCTCGCCCTCGACACCGGCGCCGACTCCGCATGGGTCCCCCGCTCCGGCTGCTACGGATGCCGCCCCTCCAACGCCACCTTCACTCCCACTGCCTCCTCCTCCTACAAGACCGTCGACTGCGGCTCCCCCATGTGCCCCCAGTTCAAGGGACTGCCCTGCCTCACGGCGGGCCCGGCAGCGGCCGCCTCGCCCTGCGAGTTCAACATGTCGTACGGCGGCGATTCCTCTTTCAGCGCCACTCTGTCGCAGGACTCGCTACGTCTCGGCCTCGACATCCTGCCCGACTACGCTTTCGGGTGCGTGAAATCAGTCGCCGGGGACGCCGACTCGCTGCCGAAGCAGGGGCTGCTGGGTCTAGGGCGCGGATCCAACGGCTTGTTGGCCCAGAGCGGTTCACTGTATCAAGTAAGCAAGCAGTAATTGAAGTTCTCTAAAGAGGCGAGAAATTAATTAAATTGCGAATGAATAATAATGAATTATTATCATCTTTACTTTACATGGATGCAGGGTGTGTTCTCCTACTGTCTCCCGAGCTTCAAGTCCTACTACTTCTCCGGTTCGCTCCGGCTGGGTCCGGTCGGCCAACCGAAGATCATCCGGACCACTCCCCTGCTGCTGAACCCGCACAGGCCTTCCCTCTACTTCGTCAACCTCACCGGCGTCAGCGTCGGCAAGGTGTACGTGGCGGTCCCCCCTGGCTCATTCGACTTCAACCCCCAGACCGGCGCCGGCACCGTCGTCGACTCCGGCACTGTCATTACTCGCTTCGTGGGGCCCGCGTACGTGGCCATTCGCGACGAGTTCAGGCGGCAGGTCAACGCAGCAAGTTACTCATCTTTAGGTCAGCTTGGCATTTTATTTATTCTTTTGAGTGTGGTTTTAGTTTCACTGAAAATGTTTATTATTGTTTTCACTATGGATGTAAAATAGGTGCGTTTGACACGTGTTTTGAGACGAGCGGTGAGGGGCCCTTGACGCCTGCCGTTACGCTGCACATGACGGGGTTGGACCTGCCGCTGCCGGTGGAGAACACGTTGATTCACAGTGCCGCTAGACCGCTGGCGTGCCTGGCGATGGCTGCGGCGCCAGACAACGTGAACAATGTGGTGAACGTGATTGCAAACTACCAGCAGCAGAACCACCGGGTGATGATCGACGTGGCCAATTCCATGGTGGGCTTCGCAAGGGAGCTGTGCAGTTAATTCATTAGCTAGTTGAATGTGATTTGTTAGAGTTGATGTGTGTGCCTCCTCCTTAATTTGTGATGTTTGTTTACTCGTGTAGGAGCTTTATGGTTTTTGACTGTGGGTTGGCATGGGAGTTTTTGGCCTTCTCTTCCGAATTATCTCACTCTCTGATCTGGACATTTTGTCTTTACTTCGTGTTGGAGCTCACGTGAATGATCGCTAGGTGGTGAGAGCTTGTCAGAACAATGATAGAGGGGCTTCTTTAATCCCTGAGTGATGCTAGTTTAACTCAAGTTTATATAACTCGAATCCCGTAGGTAATTCATGAAGATGGGCCCGGCTGAATATGAGCTCATAAGTCACAATTGATAAAGTGAGGTTAACGAGTGTAGACATAAATTTGAAGGAAAATAAATGAAATCACAGCTTCAAACTCCTCAGAGTAGAGTATGATTCATTATCTGAATTATTACTATTCATATGATTTTTCAGTTTCAATCCCACCACTGGTGCACAGCCACCCCCTCGTCCTTCAACCTCCCATAGAGAGCCAAGCACTCCCAGTAGGCCCTCTTGCTCCCTCTCACCCACCATTGATTCTTGCATTCGAGGAACAGCTCATCCACCAACCCAATCGTCCCTCCCTTCACCATTTCTTCCACCACCTCCGCCTCCGCCTTCATCACCACGTACTCCTCCTCCCTCAAGTTCCTCTTCGCCCACTCGTTCATCCCCTCCTCCGCCTCCGCCTCCGCCTCATCTATCCTTATCACTTCGAACTCCAGGTTCTTCTTCGGGTAGTGGTTCTCGAACCACCCCTCGCTCCCCACCCGCCCCGCGGGGCCCACGTCCACGAACACCCGCCGGGGGTAGTCCGCCAGCAGGGACCCACCCAGCAGGTCCGGCAGGTACCGTGTCTTCCGCCTGTACTTCTTCTTCCTCGGCGGTTCCAGAACCGCGTCTTCCAGCCCACTCAGCGCTTGTTTCTTCCACTCCAACAGCTTCCTGCTCCTCACGTTCATTTTTCGGACTGCTACAATCGCGGCGGAACCGAACCGAGATGTGTGGACGATCTTGTAGTTTTGCGACGGGACGAATCGCTCATCGTCGAGGCTCGATCGGACGGCGAGGATGCCGCCGGTCTTCAGAACTCGGTCGGCGAGCTCGAAATCGACGTCGCCGTCGAAGAACAGGAAGTCGACCGTGGAGTCGGCGATTGTGGACTTAAGGTCCATCTCGACCGGTTCGAGCCTGTTCGAGATCAGGACCGGGTGGAGCGAACCGGAGTCGCCGAGGAAGACGGACCGGCCGTCGGCCTTCAGCAGGCCGAGGCGGCGGAGATCGGCCAGGAAATTGGAGGCGTTGTTGTCAGATCGATGCTGATGATGATGGAGGATCGAGGCCGAGTATTTGATCCATGGAAGGAGAGGAGGAGGAGGGCGAGGATGGCGGTCCTGACGACAAGCTGGAAGAGCTTGGGGTTGGGGAGTCGGATCACCACCCGGTGACTGCTGAGATCCAGTGCTCCGCCGAGGGCGGCGAGGCGCCGGACTGCTGCCCGTTGGTTCTTCATTGATGTTTAACTAAAAGAGGAAAAAGGAAAAGATAGGTAAAAATTTGTGGGGGAAAGAAATTATTGTGAAGGGAGGAGAGAGAGGAGGGGTAGAAAGGGAAATGGGTTTAGCGGGTGCAGAATCGGGCGGCGGTGTGGTTACCACCCACAAGAATGACATGCGTGGATTGGGTGGCGAGGAGGAGGAGAGTGAGCTGTTTGAGACGGGGGGCTTCCATGTTTGTTGGTGTGTGTTTATGAGATCCAACCGATCGACGGTGGAGATTAGGGGCTCATCATCTCGGTCTCTCCACCGGCGATGCCAGGTGAAGGGATGGCGAGACGATGAATGAATGAATGAACAGAAGAAGAGAAAGAAATAGGTGGAGGGATATGATGGGAAGAGAGGAGAGTAGCATTATATACACAATGGAGGGAGGGGTAGAATGGGAAGAGTGTATTTAGGGAAAAGCAATTGGACGGTTCACCGTGGGGCACGGATATTGCCACCCCACCCACAAAATATTCAAAACCCTTTAAAATATTCTCTTCTTCTTCTCATTGTTTTCTCTCTCTCTTCATAATAATAAGAAAGAAGAGCCTTTGGGCAATTCATTATAAATAAAATTGTAAAAAAAAAAAATGACACACTTCTGTGTCTTTCTCATTTTTTTTAGAGTGATAATATCCGTTCCCTTTATAGTGTTATCTTTCTTATTTCACTGAGAAGTTGTAACGGTTTTACGTTAAATGAGCATGACCACCGAGTGAAGTTAATATTTTTGTCTATATTTAAACTCTGCTTGTTTATTATTATTATTGTTATTATTATTATTGTGTGATGAGACCTTGGAAATCAATTTGTTTGGCATGCATATATAAAATTATATACTAATAATTAGCATCCAACTCGGTTTAATATATGTAGAATATAAGTTTTTGCGCTTTAGACCCCAAAAAAAAAAAAAAAAACATAGGAATTTCCCTGGCTCAGTATATATTATAGCTCATCATCTCAACCTGCCAGACTTTGTCAATTATACGCATTTCCTCTGGGTAATCAATATCCATCCCTCGTTTTCACCTTGGTTTAACGTTTGTGTATGTTTTCTAGATGTAAATGTAGTACCGACGTGTGTTTGAACAAGGGAACTTTGGTTTGTTCATGAAAAATGAATATACTTCCATGATCCATGATGATTCCATCCCATCATGCAATCATTTTTATACATGCAGCTTTTTGCATAACGACTTTGCATATTTCCCCTCTAAGTTGATAGCAGCAGTGAAGTAGAAGACAATATTAATGCTTTGTCTAGCCATTGATCATGATACTAACAGAATTCTGTTCGTGTGTGCAGATGTGGATTCAGGAGTTGGCTGGACCGGGCTGTAGCCCATTCTTTTTTTTCATATATTGTCTTAAAACTCTTTCCGTTTTTGTTCGTTTTCATATATTGTCTTGCAACCTTTTTTATTTTCATAAGATTTTTGGCAAATTTATTCCTGATTCCGCCCCCATTTAATGAAGAATATTATTTTATTCTTTTGACAAATTCATATAATTCATAAGCATATGTCATAAAAGATTGCAGTCCACTCTAAAATTCATATAATTCATAAGCGCGTGTCCATGTATGCCAAGGTGTGCACGTGTGCACGAGGGAGATAGCAAAACAAAATAAGCAAATATCTCGTAAGAGAACGGAAGTTGGGTTTGGGTACTCATTTTAAGTTTTTTTTCTTGATTATTTATTAATATAATTAAAATTTATGTTTTTAACATTTTCCATTGATGATTAGCTCGCCTCCAGGCTTGCTTAGTTTTCGTAATCCCAAGCCCTGACTCATTTATATATCGAGCTTAGATTTCTAAGCCCAAGCACTCATGTCATAATTGAGTTCACATTTTTGCATGATAAGTAAATAAAATTAAGCATAATGTATGATGCTTTAATTAATCAATCAAAATTTAATAAATAAATGAGAAAATCAATATTCATATATATATATTGAATACATTACTAATTATATGGACAAGTACAACATGTTTACTATTTAATCAAAACTATACTTTCTTTCATTCTTATAATAATAAATTGAGAAACTATGGTTCTACAAAATTCATTTTAATATTATATTAATAATGCAATAATTGACATATAAAATAAGAATGATAATATAACAAGTACCATTCTCTAACCTTGTTACTATTGCCGGTGATGGAATGAGCACGCTGTTGCCCTGGATCCACGTCCGTCGTCGGTAAGATGTCTTTTGGAAGATGTCAAAAGCCCGTCTCCATGCCCGGACGAGGATCTAGAGACTCCGGTAACGTTGCTTATGAAGAAGCAAAGGAAAAGAGGAATGAACCACTGCGATGCTAAAGAAATGTCATTTCTAAGACATCTTTCAAAAGAATTAAGGTACTAAACAAGTCTAAATCTCCAGATTTGCTCCACTTAACCGCAGTACCATAGGATGAAGAGTTTTGGTTACAACATGCTGGATGAAGTCCAGCCACCCCATGGGGTCAATTAATCCTCAGTGTTTGTTTTTTTTTTTTCCTCACCCGACAAGCTATAACACACGCACTAATCAGCTATGAGATAAACTTGACTACTTCTGATAGGATTTGTGTATGAATCTTTTATACTCAAATTCAAATACAAGATTCACTCCGTTAAAGTTGATTTGCATTATTTAAAGTAATTAAAAATCAAAAAATAAAGTATTTTATAGTTTTCTTGTTCACGCATCAAGTAAGAATAAAATGGACGGCTGAAAGTAGCATATTAATTAGATCTATGATTCTACAGATGCAAATTTTTGATCCGACCATTTGATCATTGTCTAAATGGTTAAAAACCTTCACACACCAACTTTTATTAGGTTTCAAATATTCTATACCTTTAAACTAACCAATTAATATCTCGACCATTCATTTTGCGTCTACTTGATGAATAAGCAATAGTATTCAAAACATTTGAATTTTTATTTTTAATCACTCTTAACAAAGTAGGTCTACTCTAGCGGAGCGAATATTCAATTTGAATAATTAAATGACCTAACATTGAACAAGAATGAGAATGATTCATCTCCTTACCCTTCTCAGAGGACTCAAGTCCATCTCATACATACGCTAGGGCCATATTTTCTTTAGCCGTTGACCTAAATGGGATTGGGAAGGACAAGGGTTAGGCTCGGGATCATTAAAAACTCAAGATCTTAGGTTCTTAGATAAACCTAAAAAAAACTCTTAACTCAAAACATAACTCATATAATAAATTGCACAAATGCAACATACAGCATGAGATAGACTTGTGTCATTGCTAAAGGATTCGACCTTCTCACTCAAATACAACCCAACAACATCTGAATGTAAAAGCTACCCCGTTGAAGTTGATCTACGTTATTTCAAGTAACTAAAAATAAATAATCATGTATTTTAAATAATTTTTTGCCCATCAATTAAATAGTCGCAAAATGAATGGTCAAATACTCAGTTAGTTAGCTTAACGGTGTAGAATATTTGAAATATAACAAAATTGATGTGTGAGGGGTTTTAAGTGTTTAGATCATGATGAAATGGTCAGATCGAGAATTTATATGTCATAAAATGTAAATCTAAGTAATATATTATTTTCAGCCGTCCATTTTGCGCTTACTTGATAGATGAATAAAAAAAATATTCAAAATACATAATTTTTTATTTTTAATTACTTGAAATAATATAAAATAACTTCAACAGAATAAATCTTGCATTCAGATATTATAGGATTGTATTTGAGTAAAAAAAAAAATTCGATCTCAAATCCTTGTGCAATGACACAAGTCTAGTCTATTTCCATATAACTCCATCATCTTACTTGACTTGCATCCCTTAATCGGATCCTGCTCACACACTCACATGGTATGTGTGCAGCGTTGAAAAAGCAAGGAGGATTTTTTTAATAGATAGAACAAATACAGCTCAATATGATGTAAACACTTGTTACAGTACAAAAGTTAGAAGAAGAAACATAGGGTGCATTCTTAATTTTCCACAGTAACGAAGACCACTCACGTGGGTGAGAAGCCGGATTTCCATTATAGCCTCATATAGTGTCTCACTGCTTTCTTTTCCTTGGATAGTATTATACACAGGACAATTTTCCACAGGATAACAAGACACAGATATCCTTGTGGAGAGACTACGAGCTTAATTCATTAGCGAAAGAGAATAAATTACATCAATCTCAAGGCATATGCCCCATGAGATCCATCATAAGAAAACTTATACTGTACAATCGACAAGCCACTTACAAATTTTTCCATCCATTCTCACCCCTTTCTCCTCAGTCACGGACCAACCCCTTTTTTTTCTCTGGTCGCCCAATGTGCTCTATAAAACCATTGGGTCAGTGCTCGAAATGCCCGAGACAGGCAGAGCTACAAAACTGATGAGCTTTCGTACCAGACATCTTCACGTTGAAATCAACCAACATCTGTAATATCCTGCAGCGATCCCAGGTCCTCAAGACCCGCGAAAAAATCCGGATCATAATCCTGTGGAATAAATTCTAAATTGGGCATCTCTGAAAGTGGGGGATCCATGGCAGGCAATGGAGAATGATAATCACTTTCATAGCCTGACATAATGGGAGGCAAACTGTCGAACTCCAGGGATGATCTAGGCAACGGCTTGAAGGTTTTGGCATGCAAACCTGATGAGTCCTCGTACGACTCTGCTACCCTCAGGACTTTAGACTTTTGAGGTCTCACAGAATCTGAAGCAGACTTGTGCTTGCCCAAAGCCTGGGGCTTCCCACCAGATCGGTATCGAGCAATATTGCATGAGGGAAAAGATGAGGATGCCCATCCTACACCTTCACCATCCATGGAGGCCTCTGAAGCCAACCTGTAAAGAAGATGGTATCTCGATGTGAAGATTATTTCAAGGGCACTTGAGAACAAAGCATGACGATTTATCTTGTGAACAAATTAACATGGACAAGGTCAAAAAATTAAAAATTCATACCAAATAGTGACCGAGTTACAAATCAAACATAAAAGACTAACTAATGAAACCTGTTTAAACAGGATATTATGTAGCCTTACCTGAGTCGGTTCTCAGCAATTCTGCAAGAAGATTCAGCCAGCAAAGTTTTACCATGAGATTCATTTGCTTGTACTGGTGATTCTGGTTCATGTGATTCTGGTTCATGCATCGACACAGTGATCAATGACGGAAAAGCAGTTTCATAGCCACCTGGGTTTGTGAGGAAGTGCAATGTTATATCCACAGGATCAACAGAGGTTTGAGCCACAGGTTGGGTGGACACACCGCAAGGATCTTCCTGATGCTTCTCACTGACATCACTGAGAGCTGCCAATACTAGCTTACTGCTCTGCCTTAGGATCCGCAAGTCCATGTTTTCTGTTAGTCTCCCTGACTGCTTCCCGAATGACTGGGAAGCCAAACTTCTTGAATGGAAGCCATTTCGAAAAGATAGCATGCTTTGGCAGCGGTCTACATAGCATTTCGCCTTCCAAACAGAAGACAATACGGCCATAAAATGTTTCTGAAGGTGCAACTCAGTATCAGGCTGTTCGATTGCAACATTGAGCAATGTGTGAGCTTGCTCCTGCCAAAAATAACAGTCAAAATTTATCTCATTCAAGACATGCAAACAAGAGATATGATCATGACACCAACAAAAATATTGACCAAGGGATCTAATGAAATAAAAAAATAATTTAGATGTACTTTACAGAAATGTCACCAGATTCAACTTGAAGTAAACTTGCATTAATATTAATAGTGAACAAATTTGTTGCAGATCTCATAATTGCTCATGAAACCCTCAAAGCCAAACAGTCACCACCCACCCAAAGAAAAACTGTTATGTTTTAATGACATTGATTTAGTTATGAGAATACTCTGCTGAGACATGATTGAACAAGAACAATAAGGAAAAGGTCACAGAGCTATGAGTCATGCAAATGCGCTTTGGCAGGCCAGGAGTCCATATTAGGTGATCCATGGAAGCGAATTAGCGCCTATAGACGATACCTATTACAGTCTAATATGAATTTTGCTATTCATACTCAGGAATCCTGGACGTTTGTCATTAAAATATGAGAGCCAATCTTCTTGGGCTTCTGAGTAAATAAGACAGTTCATTAGTCATAAATTAATCATACATTAGTTTTCTAGGTGCAAAAACAATATCAATAAGGCATGCACCATCATCACCATCTAAGCCTTTTCCCATCAAAGTGGGTTTGGTCAAAACAGGAGAACTGCAATACATATAAACAAACATGAACACTTGCAATGAACTTTCCTATAACTTTATTATTCAAATAGTCAGACCAAAGATGGAACAATAGAACCAAAACTAAACTTGCATAGAAAAATTGCATTTTGCTTTATCTCAGTGAAACTAAATAACCCAAAATAATTCCTTTAGTCAAACGTAAACATGCAAATGAAATATAGGATGGACAACAAGATGTATTTTAGTTTTGTGGTAATTTCATCTTTTCCTTTACCAAAACAACAATCAAATTGCAGAGTTGTCCGAGTTTCATCCAGTAAAAGCAAGAAAGCACTTATGCACAGAATAAATACAGTTGAAGCAGAAACACTTGTATCAGTTTATGTGAACAGAATCTTCACCATAAAAGTTAACACATAGAAGTGGTTTGCCAACATGTTTCTGTTCCTACAAACCCACATTCAACAAGCAACTGATATTCCTTTAGACATCTCAATATCTCGTGTAACACTTTCTCAAATGAAGAACAGAATCAGTAAGGGGAAAAAACAAACAAAACAAGTTGCAGACTGTATCACATACCATATTGTGCACGAGATTAAGTTTAATGGAAGGTTCTTGACAAAACTTGGGATATTAGTAAATATAGAACACTTTTTATATATCTTATATGTAATCCACTGTGTCATCAATTAACAACACTACTGTTAGCACATGATTTTATTTCAATGAATCATTCAGCTAATTTTGTTCGACAATCTTGGAGGATAAATTGTTAATTACCTCAGTTACTTTGAGAAGAGCCTTCCCAGATCCAACCAAGGTGTTCTTTTCGGTGTTGGAACTGTCGGCTGTAGGGTGAACATATTTAAGAATCAGTTCACGGAACCTCTCACAACAATGGACAGGATGGTGAAACCATCCCCGATAAAAGCCACCACCGGGCATGCTGTAAATTGCATCACTGACAAGGGTCCAATGGGTACCATACTCATGCACAATTGCACACAACATGGCATCCTCTTGAGGTGACCAAGTATCTGGAGGGGGGAAACAATCTTTAGACCAAACATGTGTTTTCCTTTTAAATTTTTCGGGCTTGACCAGCATAATACGTTTTATTGGCATAACTGTGATGGATATCTTGCCTCCCATCTTGCTTCTGTTTGCTGACTTAATATCAAGATCATTAACTCCCTCTCCAGATTTTGAGTCCTTGCCTTCCGCCAGCTGCTTAGCTGACGAGTTTGAATTTTCCAAAACCTTCCAATCGGGAGCTTTCTTGAGTTTTTTCGAGCTTTTCTTTGAGATCTTTTCTTCAGGTTCAGCTACTGACTTCTTTCTCCTTTTCATAATTGGTGAGTGTGGAGGGGAATCCATACACATTTCCTCAGGGGAAAGATCATGCTCAGTGGTTCCAATTAGTAGTTCCTCAGGGGAAACATCCATTTCAGATGCTAGAGGTCCTTTCTTCAAAGACTTGAATTTTGTTTTCTTTGGCCTCTTTTTGGATTTGGGCTTCCGATCAATAGTTTCCTCGTTCCTGTACACAAAAGCACCTTAGCACGCAATCTTCAGCAAACTCAAAGCAGCAGCTCTATATAAAGAATGAGATCATGAGCAGATATGAATGGACACTTATTGAAAGAGGGGAACCTTGAAATTAAATGGCAATTTCTGCTAAATTCTGAAACTAAAGTTTCTCTAACTTGCAAGATACTGCACCTGAAGCATAAAATATGACCACATTTATATCATTATAAAGAACTAGATTTTTAGCACGTGCAAATGCATGTGTAAGGAAGCCAGATAAGATTCTTTTTCTTTCTTCTTTTTAATCTTTTAATTTGTGAAGAGCTTTCATATTTCAATTTGAAAGCTTTCTATTTGTAGGAAAAACCCTAATTTGAAGGACTTAATTTTCTAAAGAACTAGTTAGATAATATTTTTTATTATAAAAATAAGTTAGAATCTAGCTTCAAATTTTACTTCTAAATACCTTAGGGATTCCAATTTAATTGTGACTATTATTAGGCTGAAAATCTGATTACAGTAGTATTTTTCTTGAATTTTTTCTAATTTAAATGGAGTTCTTATTAAATTGAACTTCTTTTTTCTAGAATTTTAGTTAGATGGAATTTGTAATCATCTTTCTTCTATGTAGATTGGAGCTCTAGTTCAATTGTTTCATATACATACTTTTTTCCATTATTAGATTCCTCATAGTGGGAGCTTGTTTGTCTATTTTTTCGTTCATATTGTCTGTCACTTGCAATTTCATAAGTTTTGAGGGAGTGAAAAAGAATTCCCTCACACTCACAGGCTCACAGCATAGCTCCAGACCGAGACCTATTTCTCGAAATGTCCTTAAGATTTTTTTTTTCCAAGGTCGGTTCTAGGTGGGGCCCGTCATAATTCTCAGGATTTAATAAACTTGGATTTGAATTACATCAGTCGGCCACAACTTCTCCTATTATAAGATAGGAGACTTCTTTACAAGAAAAATGAATAGTTATCAGCAGTCTGGAATCTAAATTTTATGACTTCATACCTAATAGCTTCGCTCTTGTCTGTGTCCTGAGCTTCAGATTCTTGTTCTTCGAGCAACTGCAAATGAACCAAAACATGTTTAAAGCTGAAACCAGATTGAAACAGAGAACATAGCGACATCAATACAAATTCATTGACTAACCTGTTGTTGAGCCAAAGCTTCAACATGCTGTCGGTATGCCTTTGTTGCAAAATCAGCATCCCATCCTGCTTTTTGAAAGTCACTCATGAGTTTGAGAAAGTAGAGATCTAAAGATCACATTACGGAAACCATCATGCGAGCAATGAAACTAACATGATACCAACACACAATTCAAACTATAAGACACCAAGAGCTTGACACAGAGAGTAACCTATGAAGCTATATAATATACTTAATTCAGCTAAACGATAAATGGTAAATAATAGAAAAAGCTAGACTTAAATGCAATATATGATAGTTACCGGCACAATCAAGCATGAAAAATGCATTATAAAATAGCATAATTTTAATTTGGGAGAAACATAATGAAGTTAACTCTCAAATATGATGTAACAACTGCAGAAATGTCATTTGATCATGACAAACCACATTTTACAAACTAACACCTCATAATATATTGATACAGATTTATCACAAGTAACTATTCCAAGTAGGTACTTACTTTCATATAAGAAAGGTTCCTGATCTTCATCAATTTCCGCTTCAAGATCTTCCTTGAACTTTTCAATTCGATCAAGCTCCCATTCGTCTTCATTCACATCAACCTCATATTCTACTGCAGATTTGTCAATTATAGGATCCCAAAGATCAAGAAAACGCATTGCATATCTATCAATCGGCCGAAGGTGGTAGTCAAATGATGAACTAGCTTGTCCAGCAGCGGCTGCTGCTGCTGCCATTTGCTTTACATCAGCCAACATATCAATATCTTCATCACCGCCAACAAAAGTAAGAGCCTGTACTTCATTTATATTATTTCCACATATGGGAACATCATTATCCTTGTTCATGGTAGATTTCCCAAAATTCTCTTCTTCAGTGATTTTCTCATCAGTCTTTATATCATCCTCATTGTCCAACTCATCCTCATCCATTTTCCCAATGACCTCCTCAGTAAATTCTTGATTGTCCACGGCCTCTTCCTGTTCTACCCGTTTCAGAGCCATATAATCTGCTTCATCTTCTGCTTGCTTAATAGCTGCTTCTACATCAGCATTTGACAGTACTGCCAATCCAGTATTTGAACCTTCAACAGCCATGGAGCTACTACTTTCATGCAACTTGTCCACAGGAAGAGCTCCATGGCCAGAAAAAAGTTCAAGTGGATCAAGCTTTCTAAAGAACTCAGTGTTGTAACTGCCACTCTGTATAACCAAATCATCAAGCATGCGCTTCTGATTTGCTTTCTTTAATATGTTTTCTTCAATGGTACTCTCACTGATAAGCCGATAAATGTGTACTTCCCGAGTCTGTCCTATTCTGTGACATCTATCTTGAGCTTGCTGGTCCATTGCAGGATTCCAGTCACTGTCATAAAAAATGACAGTATCTGCCCCAACCAGATTAATCCCAACACCGCCACTACGAGTTGATAAGATAAAAAGAAAATATTTTGGATTTGTATTAAACCTCTGCATCAGAGTCTGTCTCTCCTCAGGCTGAGTTGAACCATCTAAGCGCATATACGTGTAACCGTACAAATTAATGAATGCTTCCAAGATATCAAGCATCTTAGTCATTTGAGTAAATATTAAAGCCCTATGACCTTCTGATTTTAAACGCCTTAGCAGGACTGCAAGCTCCTGTAGCTTTCCGCAATCAAACTGTATTAAACGTCTATCAGGAAAATACACTTGCCGCCGAACAATTGCAGTTCTAATTGGAATGAGAAGGGGAGAGAAGATCTCTGAGCACTTTTCCAGATAAGCCGGTTGCAAAAGAACAGAAGAATCTCGTTTACTGCACCAACAGGTAGGAGGAGGGGCTCGGGAAGCAGGAATTGCAAACATAAAGCATTCAACCAGGTCAAGCATCACTTGCAAACGCTCCACTGGTGAGAGTACCATATCTGCTAGATTAGATGAGAAGTCCATGTAACATGAAGGGTTATTCTTCATCTCATGAATATGACAGACAGGATGCTTAATAGTGACAAGCTCCCTAAGATTAGTTCCATAAACAGGTTTTTTCTGGCATCTTAAGGAATTCCACCATGCAATAGAGGCTGCCCTTTCTTTCAACTCTCTCACTCTTACCTCAGAAAGGGCCATCTGTGTCTCCTGAAATATATTGGCTCCATGAATTCTCTTCCGGTCAAAGTTACCACAAGAAAATAGTTCACCATATGAGACCAACAGCCTTTCGTCCTCAACTAAGTTACAGTGACAAGAATTTTCTGCAACTTCATCAATTTCCCATGAGGTCATGGTGAAATCAGACTGGGTAAATACAAAATTCAAGCCTTTCAGGTCGACCTGAGAAAATAGACCAGAAGAAAGGATGGTACAAACAGGGGAGCTCAACTGCATGTCAATACCAGGCATATCAAATGAACTTACTATAGGACGACCCTCAAAAAGATCTGGATGGTTACAGACCTTGCGAAGCTGCATTATAACACTAATCATGCCAAAGAAGTTTGAACTTGCCAATGTTGCCTGTGTTTCTGAGCTAGCGATATAATCTTCATACAAATTTCGTTGCCTTCTTGACAGCCTACAGTATATGACATGCTCATACTTCTTTGGAAGTTGCTTTTCCACATCTCTTTTTAGGCGACGGAGAATAAAAGGGCGCAGCACATTGTGCAAGCGATCTACAACTTCTTTGTTAACCGTTTCCTGGCCCTCAACCATTCCAGAGATTGGATTGCAAAACCAATCTTTAAATTCCTGATGAGACTGAAAAATATGAGGCATTAAGAAATGCATCAAAGACCAGAGTTCCATGAGG
The DNA here is from genome assembly GCA_038442645.1 of Agave tequilana. Lineage (NCBI taxonomy): Eukaryota > Viridiplantae > Streptophyta > Magnoliopsida > Asparagales > Asparagaceae > Agave > Agave tequilana. The sequence continues at coordinate 24,985 of JAVJIF010010172.1, read as the reverse complement.
TCATTCTGTAAAGGTGTTCCCGTCAATAAAATTCGCCGCTTTGAATTAAAATTTAATAGTGTTTGCCATCTTTGCGATTTCCAGTTCTTTATCAAATGAGCTTCATCCAAAATAAGATACTTCCACTTTTTGCGTTTAAAAACCTTTGAATCCTGTATAACAAGTCTATAAGTTGTGATGCATATGTGGAAAGAGTTGGGTCTCATCCATCCCTGACGTTTATGCTTCCTTTCTTTTGCACTTCCAAAGTATGTCAGTATTTTGAAAGCAGGAGACCATTTAAGAAATTCAGTTTCCCAGTTAAGCATGACACTAGTTGGCACCACTATAAGATGAGGTCCCCATATGCCCTTTTCACATGCTAGGTGAGCTAGAAGAGAAATTGTCATGATTGTCTTTCCCAAACCCATTTCATCTGCTAGAATTCCATTTAACCGCTTTTCATACATTGTGACCAACCAATCCAAACCAATATGCTGGTACTCACGAAGAGGGTGCTTTAGGAGGAAAGGGAATTTTGTGCGGACTTTGGTAGTTGAGAAAGTGTTCCCAGTTGGTTGAGCTGATCTTGCAGCAGCTGCTGCATCAGCAATTATGTTTTCACTCTCCTTTTTATCTGAAATTTCGTCATGTTTCTCAATTATTTCCCTATCAATATTTTGACCCCTGAGATCCGTAGATATGTCCTGTTTGGATACATTATCATCCGTGGAAATGTTTGGCTTTAGGAATTGAACAACCTGATCTACTGCACAATCTATCTGATCATCAGAACTTGAGGAAGCAGGTTTTGATTCAGTGCCATCATCAGTGTAGGCTTCCTACAAGATGGAGAATGATAACGATAAGAATACAGGATAAAAGATTAAAAAGGGAAAAAGAAAAGGAAAAACACACAAAATTTAAGCCTACCTTTTTGTACCTTGCAAGCAGTTCTTCAATAGGCATTTCACTCTCTTGTTGCAGTAAATTGATCTGTACAATGAAAGCTAGTCTCAGGATACAGATTTCTCATGCTCAAAACATCACCGCCGGGCGCGCGCGGGGGGGGCACGCGGGGGGGGGGGGGGGGGGGGGGGGGGGGGACAAAGGAGATGTGTATAGATAAACTAACACAGTGTTATGGGTTCTGGAGATGATTCAAAATTCAGTTTAAGAATTCATGTAGACAACCTAATAAATAATAATATAATCCATTTTCATAAGTGGATTGAATTCTCTAAGAGATGGAGAGCAAATGGAGCCTTTGACAACAAGTATGTGTGCGTGTCTATATATATATATATATATATATATATATATATATATATATATTATATATATATATATATATATATATATATGGGCTTACTGTACCTCAGCCTGCGGGCTGAGAGAGTTTCTCAGCCTGCGGGACGTGGCTAAATATAGGCCACACATCGGTCGCAGAGTGTGAGCGCAAAAAAAAATCAAAAAATCCCGCCTAAACAATCGTGAATCAAAATGACAAAAATACCCCTTTTAAATGACGACTGCGACTTCTAGCATTCAAAAGTAAAAAAACATTCCATGGTCGCAGACTTAATACAGAATAAAGAATACAAGATAAAAAATGCTATCGTATAGCAATGCGACCTCCTTCGGTACTGCGACCAAATTCGCAATCTTCTTTCTCATGCCTTATGTAAAAGAAGTAATTAATATTATATCTACCGTGATACAACACCAGTCTAGAAAAAAAGAGATGCACTAATGTTAATCTCGAGAAAGGAAAGATGTGCACCATACGTAATCTAAAGATATAGCCAAACAATTCTATAAAAAGTTAATTTGTACTTCGGATTCTCCCGCAATAAATCTTCAATTAAATATAATTTTTTTTTTTACCACTTCTTAACATACTCAATCATCACCTCTAACAATTATTATTACTATTCATGTTCTTCCACAATATTCACCTTTATATAATGCTTGTTACTAGTATATTATCTCATACCTAAAAAAACTATATTTTTGCTCTTCCTTTTCAATTTGATTTCAAAAACTTTCAAAAAAAAATTCATTCTTGAATTATGTCTTCCCCCTCTTCTTCCTCTGAACACTTAGATTTCAACTTCAATCGTTTCCCCACCGGTCCTTTGTCTTCAGGATATTCTAGTGAATCTGATACCAGTCTGGACTTCACTCCTTTTGACTATCTCACTACATAAAATAATGTATTAACTGATCCTCCTATTCATGATGATAATGAAGTTTTCATGTGGGTTAGTGAAGAAGACATTATTCCTCTGCCACTTGACGGAGACATGCTTGATGAAAGCATGTCCTCTGATGCTGTAGGCTCGCTTCCTAGCAACGGGTCAGACGAAGAGCTTGATAGAGACGATCCATTCTGGGAGTTCATCGGTGAAACAAAAAAACCTCAAAAACAGCAAGATGATGAGGAAATAAGTGATGAAGAGGAAGAGCAGAAGAATGAAGACGATGAATCTCCTTATGATGGTGATAATGACGAGGATTAGGATTTCCTGATCTTCTGATATTCAATTATATTTTGTCTTCTTTTAAAAGCTTTTAATTCTATTTTTTTGTAAGGTCTCTTTCTCACTATATTAACTTATAAGCTCTTTTAATTACATATCCAAACTGCGACTGCTGCTCTTAAACACTGCGACCATAGTCGCAATCCTACTACGGATGCAATTTATGGTCGCAGTTAATCATTTATCAGTTCCCAATGCGACTTTGGTCGCAATAATGTACTGTTTTGGAGTTCAAAGTAATTTAAAGTTATAGTGTATTAACTTTTAAACTGTTTTGGATAACTGAACAGTCACCTAGGAAGTATACAATTTTTGGGAAAAGATAGAAAATATATTTGAGAGATATTCACGTGGTCCAAGAGCTTAAACCTTTTGGAATTCCAGGATTAAAAATATATAAAGGGTCATGAGCAAAGGATTAAAAACATACTAAATTATTTTTACTCAAACTCGTTACTCTAACTGTTCGGAAAATACATTCAAAAAATGTCTTCACCATCACCACCGTCTTCACGGAAAGAAGCCAATACATTCAAACAATGTCTTCACCATCACCACCGTCTTCACCGGAAAGAAGCTAATCATCAAATGATGATTTTATGTTTAGTTCTGAAACAATGTCTCGCTACGGGTCAGAATCTGAGATTGATACAGACGACCCTTTCTGGGAGTTCATTGATGAACCAAAACACAAAAATGAAGAGGAAGAAAGCGACGATGAGACTGTACCTGAAGAAGAGGAAGAGACAGAAGACGAAAGCATGACTCTTGACGACGAATCTGATTACGATGGTGATGACGACGATTAGAAGTTAAAAAATTGTATTTTGTTTTTCTTTTTAAATATATATAAATCTCTTTTCTAAAGTTAATTTTGTGAATTACATTTTTTACTACTATGTATTGGTTGAAATACTGCGACCATGGACGCAGACTTAATAAATACACTGCGACCTTGGTCGCAGTTGCTGTACTTTAGTCTTAATCAACAACAACACTGCTACCTTGGTCGCAGTTTCTGACCGTAGTATTAATAAAATAAACTGCGACCTTGATCGCAGTTGTTGGTGTTTAGTCTTAATAAAATACACAGCGACCTTGGTCGCAGTTGCTGGTCTTTACTCTTAATCAACAACATCACTGCGACCTTGGTCGCAGTTGGTGGTCTTTATAAATAATCAACAACAACACTGCGACCTTGGTCGCAGTTGCTGGTCTTTACTCTTAATCAACATCACTGCGACCTTGGTCGCAGTTGGTGGTCTTTATAAATAATCAACAACAGCACTGCGACCTTGGTCGCAGTTGATGGCCGCAGTCTTAAAAAAATAATCTGCAATCTTGGTCGCAGTTGCTGGTCTTTAGTCTTAATCAACAACACTGCGACGAGGTGACACGTCACCGCAGCAGTTGCTTAGTCGCAGTTTTGGTCGCAATGTCGACCCTGGTGGCGGTTGTTTCTGTTTGCACTGATAGTCTTATGCGACCTTGGTCGCAGTGTCGTCTCTGGTCCAACTTGTTTTGTTTGCAATGCATGACTACGACCAAAGGTCGTAGTTTATTAAAAAACAAATATGCTTTTTATCTATGTCCACGCATTTATCTCCAGGCATGTGAAAATGATACTAAACGATCTCTTATACAATAAGATTGAGTGTTACAATAAAGCAGTACAAAGAAAACTAAACATCAAAAAGAGCCATTGTTGACTAAGAGCAGTGGTGTTATTGAGGTCTTTTTATTTATGTCCAGGCATTTATCTCCAGGCATGTGAAAATGATACAAAACGCTCTCTTATACAATAAGATTGAGTGTTACAATATAGCAGTACAAAGAAGATTAAACATCAAAAGAGCCCTTGTTGAATAAGAGCAGTGGTGTTATTGAGGTCCCCGTGTATTAAAAAACTGTGGACGTCGATGACCATGACTTCTTCCCTTGTGGACGAACATCGATCAAGTTCACCGGCCAAAATATTCTCCCAGAGGCCCAGCGAACCTAAAAAAGGACAATCAAGCTCTGGGTCATCTTCGTGCATAGGGTCATCTTCATCCATGGAGGCAGGCCCCTGTTAGACACTCTGAAGAAGGCGGAAATTCTAAGAGCAATTGCACTCAAATGAAAACAGTCTAATTATGGGCTGTTAAAGGGAGAGTGTGAGCCTTATTTATAGCCAGCCCATAATAACCATAATTAATGGTTCATTAATCAGAACAGTCGGCCTTAATGGTCTCAATGAAGAGCCTACGCGTGGACAACAGCTTCGGGAAACAACGAATGGTGCGGGTTCGTCAACGTAGACTTGACGTTAAAAAGATCTCATAAAAATCTTTATGACAGGTCGCGTCTCACGGAGTGACTCCAAGTCGCATCAGACAACAGACAAATTTTCATTTTTCATTTAGATTCAAAAAAATGACTTAATCCAAAACAACACTTAATAAAACAACAACACGGCGACCTTGGTCGCAGTTGCTGGCGGCAGTCTTAAACCAAAACAGCAGTGTCGACCTTGGTCGCTATGCATGTTAATCTAAAGGAAAACACTTACTTAACGTACTGCGACTAAAGTCGCAGTCCATGTAATGCAACCTTAGATTGCAGTTGCTGGCCATCTTTATCAATAACAACACTGCGACCTTGGTCGCATTTAACCATGTACACTGCGACCAAAGTCTTTGACTAAGGTCGCAGTTTAAATGTACAATGCGACCAAAAACTCTGACTACATTATATATAAAAAAAATAAACTATAAAGTAGAATTTTATCGCAGGCTGAAAACATTGATCTGAAAAGATTTTATATTTTCAAAAAAAATTTATCCCAGGCTGAAAAGGAGAAACTAGATCTTTCAAAAAAGAGGTAAAGAAATAAGGCGAAAAATAATTTATATCCTATAAAGAGCGGCAAAATAAAAGGGGGAAAAATAATAATAAACAATAAGGAAAAGTTATCATAAGGGGTATTTGGTAATTTAACTTCTCCCTAAAAGCGGGCCGCAAGTCAGTGAGGTGACAAATCGAGCCACGTCACCGCAGGCTGAGAGAGTACTCTCAGCCCGCGGGCTGATATACATTTTTCTCTCTCTCTCTCTCTCACACACACACACACACACACTCACATGTATGTACATGTATACACACATATGTATGTACATGTATATGTACATATGTATGTACATGTATATATATGTACATGTATATGTACATGTACATATGTACATGTATATGTACATGTACACATGTACATATAGAGATGTACATATGTATATATGTACATATGTACCTATATATATGTGTATGTATGTACATATGTACCTATATATATATATATATATAGAGAGAGAGAGAGCGAGAGAGACCCAGGCAAGCCAACAAATAAAAGTTTAATCTTGTAAGCCTACTTTTAGCTAAATCGTCAAAACTTCACGTTAACTCGGTCATAAAAAGTCAGTTACCCTAGTAACCTAAAGCAACAAAGTTCACTCCATCCTAAGAAAACAATAAAGATATTCACCATGAAACCACCATAAGGATATTACAGCTATTGCAACTAGCATAAAAAGAAACTACCTTCAGTATCACATGAACACAGGGACAGGACTGAAACTGACATGCTGGATAGACATTACTCATAACTCTGCAGGAAACCCGGATTCTGTATCTGGTAATTGTTCCAAATAATATATGATTTATGTTTAAAAAATGGATCTAAGAAAATAGTTAGCTTAATCACTTCCTCCGCAGGAAATTCCTTGTTTTATCATGCTCTCAGTATTAATAATTAATCCACTAATGAGATTTGCAATATTCCAGTGTCAAATTCCCAATAATCTGGTGCATCAACATGGACATTCTACATTTGGATAACACAAAAGTCAAAGCAAACTTTTGTCCAACTTACCCTGGACCATGAATGAATCTAGCCAATCTTTCTTGTTCACATATAGGAAACAACAAAATAATGATTTAATTTAATTTTTACATCTAGAAATTCACACCAAGAAAAGGGGTACACTAGATTCAAACTAATTTATGTCCCATTTTTATGCCAAGATAAAACGCGAAAGCGAGACAACTAAAGATCCATTGTTTTTTTTTAATTATCAATAAGGGTCAAGGGTTGTCGAATGAGGGTATAGATAATAAAGAAGATGAGGAAATGTGTTTGCGTTTGGATTGACATGGTGGGCTGCTTTCGGTGTTCTATCATGCTTTCGGTACTAATAATTAATCCACTTATGAGATTTTTTCAATTTTCCAATGATAAATTTCCATTAGTCTGGTGCATTAACATAGAAAGACATTCTACATTTGGATTAACAGAGTAAAAGCAAAACTTTGTCTAAATTACACTAGACCATGAACGAATCTAGACAATATTTCTTGTTCATAGACAGGAAATTACACAGATGACGCATTAATTTAATTTTTATACATAGAAATTCACAACAAGAAAAGGAGTAGACTATATCCAACTAATTTATGTTCATTTTTGTGCAAAGATAAAGCGCGAAAGGGAGACCAATAAAGATTCATTTTTCTTTTCCTTTTTTGTTGGTGTGGTTGTGGGGGGTTGGATGGGGGTTGGGTTGATTGATATAAAACCCTAAAATCTTTCCTATTTAGAAAATTACCTTCCAAATCATTCATATTGCTAAATGAAACCCCAACTAAATCTTCTGGCTCTTAGTAATTTACCATCCTTCCACTTTTAGAATAAAAAGAAAATATCCATTTTTCTTGTATTAAGTAATTGCCTACCTTTCTTAAAAAGACTAAACTACACTAGGTTAGATGATTAAACTCCTATCCAACTCATGCCAATCTCCTTACTCCTCTTCTTCTTCCTCTCTCAAATCAAACTACTAGAAAAATATCATCAAGAAGAAATCATCTCTCAAGACTTCTTCTCTTTCTTCTTATTCTTAAAATCAAAATCAAATCAAACCCTGGCCCTCTCAAATCTCCAGCACTCCCTAACTCCTCAACTCATACACCAACCACAATCCCACATCTCCACCCTCTCTAGCTCTCTCATTTACTCCTTCGAACTAAAAAACCCTTGTACATCCACTCCCAAGACCACTGTGTATAATCCTCGACTCAAATCCCCACTCCTACTACCTATCCTTTCGTTTTAAACTCCTCAAAGACACTACCATGCTCGTTGTAGACTTATCAACCATATATACTTCGTAGCAGTGAGCATCCACGAGCAAACCAAGACCCAAGAAAATTTTAAAGTTATATTAAACTTCTTGGGGGATTTTGGATTTCAAGGGATTTGAATAGAAGAAGAGGAAAATGAAGGAGGGAGACAGGAGAATAATTTTAGGGTTAGCAAAATTTGGGCTTGGGCAGGATGAAAAGAGATAAATGGAAAAGAGGGGTAAAGAAGAGAGTATGAGTAAAGCAGTATTATTCCGTCCAAAATCTAACTAGAGGTAAATTTTAAGACTCAGAAGATCTAAGGGTCAATTTACTACTATGTAGCACGTATACTAAACCCGACCCCGGTTCGAACCGGTGAACCAAACCGGGAACCAGTTAGCTGGAACCGGCCGCCTGGGCCGGTTTCAAACTGAACCGGAACCGGCCCATCCAGAACCGGGAACCGCTGGTTCGAATCGAGAACCGGCGGTTCCCAATTTTGAACTGCTTTTTTTATGGGCCGAACGGCCATTTATTTTTATTTTTGTTTTTCTTTGGGGGGGGGGGGGCCTAGGCCTTCTGCCGGTCTGGCCCAGCTGGGCCGCCTGGTGCCTGGGCCTTAATTTTTTTTTTTGGGAGTTGGATTTCTCCTCCAACTCCCTCCAACGGTCCAATTTTTGGACCGTTGGAGAGGGGGGTATTTTTTTCAAAAAAATTTGATTATTTATATATTATTTATGAATATGGCCTAATTTCTCTCATTCTCTTTCACACAAAAATTCAAATCCCTCTATAATATCTCTCTCTAATCTCTCTCCATAATTCTCTACAAAATCTCTCTACAAGACTCCAACTCTCAAGTCTCCATAATCTTTCTACAAAATCTCTCTCCATAATTTCTCCCCATAATCTCTCTACAAAATCTCTAGTACTCTCCAATTTCGTATTTTCCATGGCAAGTGGAAGTTCGTCCGCAAAAGGCAAGGGCAAGGTTGGTGGAAAATCAATTTGCCAACGGAAATGATATTTTCGGTTTTTTGCAATCATCAAAGATGAATTACAGCCTCGACACTGATGAATTAGAAATACATCCCGAAGAAGAGGCGCAAGTCAATATTCCAACCCAAAGATCTGAAACCCAAGCCGGCGATAGAGGTGAAGAAGATACCGCTACCGCTAGCCAAAAATTAAAATCCAATCTTTTCATGCATCATTTTACGAAAATCAAGAATGATTCAGGCATGATTATTAGTGTAAATTGCAAGCATTGTTCAAAAATCTATAAGTGGTCCGCTTCCGGTGGCTATGGAATATATCCAAAGCATCTGCAGAGGGTGCATCCTTGTGAAGCCGGTCTTACAAAAATGCAAACTCAAATATCAGGGTACATACCCTCAATTATTTCATTTCTCTGATGTTAAAAATAGAGATGAATTAGCGAATGGTTGTCGTTAAACACTTGTTTTTTAGTTTCAGTGAAAAATTAAGTTTTATAAATTATTATAAAAATACATTAAATCCTCAAGCAAACTAGAGTACTAGGACCACTCTCACACGTACTGACGCACATTACATAAGCTTTATAAAAAAGAAAAAAGAATTACATGATTGGAATGATTGTAAAGAATTATTATGTGATTTTATTGCTAACAATATTAATGATATTAATTTATATCCTCAACAATGAGATGCATGCAAAAGTATTTTGGATACCTTAAAATTTTTTAATGATGCTACTTACTCTTTATCTGGTGTTTATTATCCTACAACACATTTATTTTTAATTGAGGGTATAAATATTTGTAGTGTGCTAGAAGAACATGAAAATGATTTGAATTTATTTTCTTGTATTCAAGCAATAAAAAATAAATTGCTAAAATATTTTAAAATAATTACATCTATTTATTTAGTTGCATGTGTGTTTGGTCCACGTTGTAAATTAGATGGATTACATGACTATTTGAAAACTTATTATGAAATTCTTCGAGTGGATGAAGATGCTTATGATTTATTTAAAAAATAAAAAATTATGCTTTATATAATGAATATAGTGGAGTATATATTTCAAGTATTAATAACCCCCGTCATGGCCAGACTAGTAGTAAAGTTGAGAATACATCTAAACTTAGTAGAGGACAACAACTACTATTGCAAAGAGCCAAAAAATCATGGTTATCTTCATCAAGCTCGAACTCCAAGCTTGATAGTTATCTCACCACTTCATTTGAGTCTAATGAAGATTTTCAAGATAAAAAATTTTCAATCATGCAATGGTGGAAGGAGCATTCAACACAATTTTCAATCATGACAATTATCGCTAAACAAAGTTTAGCAACGCCGGTATCAACAGTAGCTGTGGAGCAAACATTCAATGCCGGGGGAGTATCTTGGACCAAACCCGTTTGAGTATGCCCCCGACTCAGTGGAGTCCCAAGCATGTTTTGATGATTGTACAAAAGAAACTTAAAACAAGAAATCGTGCGGAAACAAAGTGAAGATTTTATGAAAATGACGACAACCGAAACGAAAGAAAGCGATTGAGGTAAAGTATGGGGACTAAGGTAAAAGAACTACGTGAGCTTTGATTCCTTTAAACTCCAAGAGGATACGTAGGCAACTTAATTATAGTAAAAATTAAGTTCAAGCCTGTTTTTTATTTTTTAATTATTTTGTTATATTTCTTGAAATTAATTAGTAATAAAGATTAATTTCTATTTTTTAACTGTTATAAAAAATTATGAAAAAAATACCCATCCAAGTCCCGAGCCCAGATCTGGAACCAAGTCCCAGATCTGGAACCAAGTCCAACCGGTTCCGGAACCGGATGGACCCGGAAACGGAACCTGAAGCGGAAACGTTCCGGTTCCGGTTCCGCCACCGGCGGAACCGGGAACCGTCGGTTCGGGAACCGGGGTCGGGTCTAATGATACCTCATCGAATGAGACGTATTTCTGTCGAATACTTTTCGGATACTTAGACACTTCGATACTTGACCGAAATACGTGTCTGATACTCCTCTATCATATCCTAAAATTTGAACCGTATCCTAAAATATCGGAGACGTATCCTTGACGTAACCATAACTACAAAATTAAACAAAAAGAAATCTAATTTTGAATAAAAATTTTATGACCTTGTTACTGGTAGATGCGTTGAATTTATATAACTTGTCTAGTTTTGTAATAGGGATCATTCATTTAGTTATTGATTTATATGACTCAAAAATATTTTAGAACATGATATTGTGTTCTTTCAATTATTGTACCCTTAAATATTCATGCCACAAATAATGAACATTAATGCACACAGCAAGTATAACGAAATTAGTGTTGTATATTCATACATATACAATAGCATATTTTTTATCTCATGTATATATTAATGCATTGTGTATTACATAGGTATCTATGTATATGGACACACAAAAACACAAATATATACATATAATATTTACCGTGTCCATGTCGTACATGTGTCCTAGGTTTTAAAAATTAGTCATATCGTTGAATTCGTATTGTGTCATCCCGTATCCCGTATCCGTATCCATGCTTCATAGATTTACTATCAATAGTGTCAGGAGGTTTTCTAATAAAGAAGATTTTATGGTATATATCTAAAAAAACCTTTTCTTTATAATTATCAATAAAGGCTCAAGTCGATAGAGAGAATAGATAATGAGGAAGATGTGGAAGCATGTCTGCATTGGGTTGAAATGGAAATGGTTGCATTTGGGTTGAAATGGAAATGGTTGCAGAGGAACTTAAAGTGAATTAAGTCTAAAAACTTTTTAGAAAATTGAAGTAAAAATGTAGTAAGTGGTGGGACTTCTTCCGCCCAGTCCTCTAAGCTTTTATTCCAATTTTCAATGTATAAATAACTTGTTGCTCTAATGACAAGGCAGAAGAGGCCTTAGAGTTTGGCAATGAAACCAATAGTGTAGCCCAATTGAGAACATTAGAGGCAAAGATGGATAGATGGTCTCCCCACGATTATTTTTGGTTTGATAGATGGATGGATGGATGGATGGTGAAAATTGGAAACCTAGTGTTCGTTGTTTTGATTTTGAGACTTGCTTTTGATTTTTTTAGATTTGGTCAAAATTTTCTTCTTTATTCTTAAGTTCCAGGCAAAACCACAGTTTCAAATATGAGGATCGATCCTGATATATATCGGCAATCCTGTATTAAGTTTTGAGGTATGGATATGATATTAACTCTATAAAATCAGCTGATATTAAGGCTGATATTGCCGATATCAGCCGATATTCCCGGTTAACTTTACCATATTGACAGTGTTCTAGAATAAGCTTTATGCAGCCGCATATATGCAGCCCCCGACCACACGCATTGCATTGTGTGCTCCAAAAGACCGAACACCATGTGTATGTGAGTCTAGTGTTTACCCAAGCTGCACATCCGAATCTATGTCGTCACATACACAAATTTTACGTGGTTTATGCGCTCCAAAACTAAAAAATTGTGTGCGCGGTAGATTGTTTAAATAGTTAGTAGTAACTTTATGTCTTGATGATGATGATCGATGATAAATATGTGTTATGTAGTTGCTTTATTCGCTAATGCTACGATGAATAATAATTGATGAATGCTATGAATTGTTAAATAGTGAATAGTGATTACGTGTTTATTGCTTTCTTTATGAAATTGTCTAGTAATTTAAGTTGAGTATTTCACTTTTATGAATTTCTTTTAGACAAATTTTTTGACTGACAATTTTCTTTATCCTATTTGAATGTAAGTTCTCTAACTTATGTTTATATACTAGAAATTAGATTGGTAATGTAAATTTAAGTTCTCTAACTTGTGGTTATCTACTAGAAATTAGATTGCTAATGTGATTATAAGGAAAAATAAGTCTGTCAGCTTTCATCTTTTATTACTTGAACTTATTCGTATTGGTTTGTGATTTTGCTATTACTGAGAGGTTAATGTTGTGTATGAAGTATAGTTATTTACTTATTTTATTGGTACAATAGTTTTATTGTTCATTTTACAATTTAATAGGTTTATTCATTTTTTGAAACTTTTGAAAGGCTCATAATGTGTTGTTTTTATTTTAAGAATTTTTGATATATAATATGCATATAACTGTATATGTTAAAACTTCATACTCGCGCAATTCTGCATAATCTGTTTAATTGGCACATAAACCGATTATGCATTATGCGTTGCTAGACCGCATGCATAACGAAACCACATTTTATAACAATTGGCTATTTACTAAAAACTATTGGCCGATACTGATACTGAGATTTTTAAACCATGGCTAGAACCATTCGACATGTTTCATTAATGAGATACTAATGGAACCAGACATCTAAATTCATAAGACATCATGTAGAAGTTCCAGGTACATCATGGGGTTTATGTTGATGCCTTTCTATGTTGAACAAACAATGAATTGGAGAAACTATCCTAATGGCATGATGGTTAATGCATTGAATGAAATGAAAGACATTATGTTGATGGATATTTCCTACAGTTTTATACTTAGTTTGCTGACTTTATTTGATTAGTTTATGTTAATTGATAACTCATTGCCGCTTCTTGGCATTATTATCTTAATTGTTTAGTATTCTTATCGCTATTGTCTTATTGAAATTTGCATTATACTAGTAAGAATTGCATCTTGATCAATACAAATGTGTAAATTAATATGAAAAAGTTCCCCAAAGTTTTCCTGCTTTTTAGTATATTTCCCTAGAAACTGTACAATCTCAATGCACTTTCATGTCAACATTTTCCTTTCTAAACTTGAAGTTTGCTCTCCTAGCACAGGTGCCTTTTGAAATTTGCTACCTTCCAATACTGGAGATGGTAAATCAAATCCTAGACTGTGCTCTGTATACTCAAAGCATAACATGACCTAGAATTGAGCTCAATTAAATAGTAAATCTACCCTCAAGAAGCAATTACCATCCGAAGGACCAAACCAACACCAAGCACACATAACATGGATAATATATACATGGTAAACAATCATCAAGAGACAGGTGTCAAATACGACTATTTATATTATCAGTATCCAGTCATTTGCTTGGGGGCAATTGCAGGTACCTACAAATCCAAGTTTTTTACATAGTTTAGCAAACCATGATTTACAATCCATCATTTGTTTCAATTTCATCAAAAGTGAATAACCAAATTTCTGTTGGTTTGAGTTGAGACAGGGTAGTAGACAGGATTGTGGTGGCCTAAACTTCATTTAGTCAAGTTGGGTTATTAGGCAATGCATGTTGCTGATTGCAGGTTTTATAGGAGATGAAATGGGATGAGTGCTTGATTGGATCCTAGTTTGGATAAAGGTTTAAAAATTAGCCACATCAGATCAGATTGGAGCATGTCGTTCCCCAAAAATTGAACTCAGCAGTGAAAACCAGTCGATACAAACCGTTAACGGCCCAAAAAAGATCCGAAGATCCAGAACCGGCCAATACAGGAATAAGTCTCACATTTGAAGTGCCAAAATAGATCTACCGCTGTTGTCTTGCAATAAAAATTTAAATAACCCAAGTAATAGAAAATTGGTGATTGAAAGGTGAAATTTTATTCCATATAACGCCCAAATCATTGAACAAAAGACACACAGATGTGTGCTCCAAAGACACTTATTTTCCATGCAGATCCATGGATCAATTGTAAGAAGAATTAACAATCGAGTAGAAGGGTTGATTGGTTGGTTGAAGACATCTATAAATAAAACTATAAACAGTTTTATTCCATGTAGTTCCCTCTGTCCCTCTCCCCCTCTGACTATTTCCACAAATATAAAGGAAAATTGCCTACATATCAACTGAAATGATCCACAATGTTTCCTTTTGATGTATTTCCTTTGTATGACTCATTATGATCGATTTTCTTTCATATCTCACTTAAACTAAGTGGGTCAAAGCAAATCCCTCCAATGCCTCCGTCTCTACTTCCCTCCCGCTCTTTCCTTTCTTTCATCTCTTTCCTGCTCTAAGGTAACGAGCCAATGCCCCATATTTTCAGAAACTTTCTGAACTTAACTGTGTCAATTTACAAAGTTCCTTTACAGATGCTTCATCAGTGATCAGTTTTCTTTCATACTTGCTTAAGCTAGATTTTCACCACCAATCATATAATCCTAGTAATAACATTAGTTATGCAAATAATGTTATTCATAGATGCCTCATCTAATATTATTTATAGAGCATGCAAATAAACTTTCATTACAGGTGTCTCATTAAATGGTATTTATAGAATAATTATAGTTACAGAAAGTTAACACAATAATTATGGAAAAAGAAAAGTGTATGGAAGGAACTGATTACATCTTGCATTTTCATGGAGGTAATATAAATTTAGTATAATATCAAAATTATCCACACCATTCATTATGATCTACATGCTTTTACGTGTGCTTGTGGATGAAAAATCATGCAGTCTGGAGATTATTTTCCCATCCATCAAGAGGTTAAAACTTGTCCTATTCTTAAGAAACCATTCAATTTATAGCCACTTGATCCATGGGCTGAAGGTCTTCAAGCCACATGATTACTCATCCAGATGCACCAAAGAGCATGTACATCATGTTGAATGGATCAACCACAGGAATACATATGAATTTTTAAGGTGTGGGCACGTGTGTGTGTATTGATTTGACTAGTTCTAAAAGGATACAGATGTAAATCCTTCCCATTGGATTTCAATGATAGAGCATATATTTCAAAGATGGAGACCTAAATCATTTTGAAGAGCCTAAAAACCAAAATTTAAACGGTTTTGAGTCTTCTTGGCCCATGCACAAGTAGCCGCAAAATGTTCAGTTGAAAGTAGCTAGTTGTTTAGATTTGAAGTGCAACCTTGGATCATGATCTAAATGCTCTAAAATCCTCGCACATAAATTTTTGTCGGGTTTGAAACATCCCTACCATGTAAAACTAAGCAACTCACTACTCTCAGTGGTTGGTTTTGGACAACTTGATGCTTGAGTAAGAAAACTATGAATCTTATAAATTGGTATTTAGGCACTTTAAATAGTGTAATGTAGATCAACTTCAAAAGAGTGGAACTTCAAATCATGGTTATTGGCTGATGGGTTTTTAGTATCAATATTGCCAATATTGTCTATAAAATATCAAAAAATATGGGCAACATAGGCTGAATCGGGCCCATGTCGTTGTGTTAATATTATATCGGGTAATATCATATCGGGTACCTCAAAACCCGTATATTGCCAATATATATCGTAATCAGATGATACTTGATGCTTCAGATTGTATGCTTTATCAACATGACGATTTGTATCCAAATCCTTCTAGAAGTCTGAATATATGTATCATACATGTGTGCGTATGTGTGGTTTGTCATTATGCAAGAAAAACTATCTACAACATTCATTCATTGTCATACTGAATTTGTCTTCTTAAGAACAAGAATAGGAAGATAAAAACAAGAGAATCAAAGGTATATGGTAAAGGAAAAAAGAAATCCGAACAAGTCATGCAAGCAGGAAACTTTTTACCTCATCCAGACGGTTTGATGTTTCTTTCTCAGCCAACTCTTCCTCCTCAATAAGTGTTGCCTCGTCATCCTAGAAATAGTCCAATTAAGACAATTTCTTCAAAATCAACATGATTTTCAAACAACAAAATGGAAATTGCAAGAAGAGAAGCAACTTGCAAACTGCAAACTATACTAAATTAACAAACAAGCTAAGAGGGACTTGACTATAGATCTTCATGGGAAACCACCCATGAAAGAAGAAAACATGTTAAGGCTATAAAAATGGCAAACTGTTAAACAAATGAAAATGGAGTGCCCAGCTGTCATATACAGAACCCATTTTATCTAAATGGAAGTTCATTGCAACAAAATACATTTAGCCAAGTACAAGGTGCTAATATGATCCTTAACCAACATGTTCCTACACTAGAAAGAAATTTGAAACATACAAGCTAACAAAATGTAATCTGAATAATTACCACACAAATAGATCAACATCAGCATAACCAACCTAACCGTTTCCAACAGAAATGGGATGATATATAAAGCAAAAAACTCAAAGATAGAAAGCTCTGTGAAGAAAGATTGAAGATTATGACCGTCATCAACCCAGAGTCAACACCATAAAACCTCAAAAGTTACAAATAGGGCTGATTGGTAAGAAGTCCTACCTAATTGTTTGCATGCTTCAAGCTCATTTAAGCGAACAGCAAAAGCACCCCATAGTGAAATGATAGGTGTTATGTGGAAGTGTTAACATTTTATCACAAGACAGCAAAATCTCAAAACTAACCTGATTCTCATAAAGTTTACCAAATCTTGAAACTAAATGTGTAACATGGTTGCGGTTATCCATTACTAGAAACAGATTTAGAGAAGGTGCAGGAAGCAACTTGGATATATTTAAGAAATGGTTGTTATTTTGACAAACAACAGTTGTATACATTTATGTAACAAAGGATAGCAAATTCCAAGGTGAAATTCAATGAGAATTATATGCAACAAATTTACCATCCCCCTTAATGTATGAATAGACTAAAATGCAAGCCTGCCCCTCTACTTTATCTTTCTTTTTCAGGAATAAAAAGAAGCTTACACATAGTATATACAGATCGTAAGTCCAGACCTGAAAAAACGAGGGTTTACCACGGGGATACTATGGCTCCCTCTCAGAAGCCTACTTAAAAATTATTATGCATATAACTCGATGCATTGATCGTTCTTTTTTATTCAGGTAATGATTGATACGCCTTCAAACACAATATTTAAACCAGCTTCAATTAAATCCTTCACTTGATTATACGGCATTCAAATGCCACAGCATATGATGGTGATGATAAAATGATGTGAAGAGACCTTGAGCATAATGAAAAGTTGACCATGCTGACCACCCTTTCAGTGACTTTCACCAAATTCCAACATCAGCACAGCTTATTTGGATTTTGGGCTGGCTGAACTAAACCCGCACCTTCAAACTTGAAAAAAGTATTACCACACCTGATTGATGATATAAAAATTGCATACCTTTAAACCTTTCCTTGATAGTTAAAAATGATTTGACATAAAATTCCGAGTTGTAGTCAGAATCAAGGGCATTTTATCACATTAGTTAATATGGCATAGTAAAGAAGGGTCCAAAAAAATGGTGCTAGTTAGACCTAGTGGGTCCAGGCTGCCACCTAAAATAATACTGTCTGCTAGAGGTAAAGCTGGGCATGGTATTTATGTTTCGACTCTGTTCTATGGTCTAGGCATTCTATCATGACTATGCCCTGGTGATGTAATACCAACGTGGATCGCAATCACCTTCAAATCGTAACCAAAATTTGAAATTGAGAATAGGATAAGGTTTTGGGTTTCCACCCCTTACGCGGGCTTCTCACCCAAAATTCGAGAGCAGATAAACTCAAGAATTAAGCCAGATAATTTGAGGAAATTTTAATCATTCAATGTCCCCTATTCATTGAGTTGAGCCTCTTTATATAGGCTCTTACAAAGTAAACTTCTCAGATATAACCGATGTGGTACTAAAAGCAAGATAAACAAAAACACAAAATTTTCTAAATAAGCTAAGGCATGAAAAGATAACTAGGAACTGGGGTGATGTCCTCATCAATTCCCTCAGGGTGGGAGAAACTCGACCCGGTCGAGTGAGGTCTTTCCTCACGAAGCATCTCAATCGGGCCAAGGTGGTGGTCCTAGCAGCATCACTGGTACGTCATGTTGATACCATGGTGGTGGAGGTGGAGCTGGTCTCCGTGACGGGTCTACTGTGAAAGATGGCAGCTCGATCAAGACATGGAGAGTAGATCAAGGCGCATCATCCCTGCTGAAGACGGAACTAATACCAGGATCCCATGGGCTATCCAACTCGCAAGCAATGGAAGCAATCCTCTTCAGAGCCCTATCGAAGCCTTTACGCCAAGCGTGCAACTTCCTCACAAGCTCACAGCGACTCGTAACCATCACCTTATTGTTAACCACAAATTCCTACAAAGTACTATACGGATACGCAACAAATTTGTGAGTATCATTGCAAATTGCTATCGGCCTAGTGATATCATCAATATATGTAACAGGCAAATGCAATGTAGTAGGCTCAACTATCTCATTCCCATCATCACTGGCGCTATCAGATATGTGAATTTCATCAATAACCAGTGTGTCAGCACCAACTGATGTGTCTTCAATTATACTAACAGTATTGGAAGGAACGTGGACTTC
Organism: Agave tequilana; assembly: GCA_038442645.1. Taxonomy (NCBI): domain Eukaryota; kingdom Viridiplantae; phylum Streptophyta; class Magnoliopsida; order Asparagales; family Asparagaceae; genus Agave; species Agave tequilana. The sequence goes on along the minus strand of JAVJIF010010172.1, from coordinate 6,099 downwards.
CTCAATAATGTTCGAGACGTCAACTTCATTACTAAACACAATTCTAACATGTTGACTCTCTGAAAGACACTGATAATCATAATGTCCATATCCCTCACATTTAGAACACATGGCCTTAGCATTGACTAGGGTTTTGAAAGTCAAGTCCAACCTTAATGCAACATCAAAGGCCTCTTCAATAGTGTCTAAGTCATAGGAGCTAGTAATCATAGCACGTTTTTATTTTAGATCGTAAACTCTAAACAAATCTAGTTAGAGTCTCAGAAGGGTGCTCTCTCACTTCACTACGATGGGTTAAGTCCTTAAATAAGGCAATGTAATCATGAACGGACAATGACCCTGATGGAGATTGTGTAGCTGGTCTAAGTGGGGATCCCTATAGTGCTGACTAGTCATGATGGCTCAAGTAAACAAGCAGATGCAGTGGAGAATCCTAGAGCCAATTAAACTAAATGTATGCACTAAACAAAAAAAATTACCCTAAAGTTTAAGTTCTAAATGTAAAGAAAAATGCATTCCTAAAATGCTGAAAAGATGCAACCACTAGATCGAAGCAAATAGCATTTCAACCAACAAATTATAGCAATCCATATAGTAGTTGCAAGTAATATAACAGTTAACGAATCAGATCAAGTTATGATATCACCTGAGGGGGAGTCGTTCACCCCCAAACGCAAAAATTCTCGAGGATTCCTCGAGAAATACTCACACTGAAGAGTTGAAATCGCCCACAAGACTCCTGAACAGCGGTGATAAGAAGTGGAACCTGGCTACCTCGAGAATGGTGCAAATCGGGCGCGAATCGGGGCAGAAACAAGCTCTGAACTGTGGTGCGCTGATCTACTGAGTTGAATCTGGCAAACGACCGAAGCTTGAACTAGGATACGAACGCTGTAGATGTGTAGTGTGCCTCTCTACGAATCTGCTATTTCAAAAACGGCTCGATTTGGACTTGAAACGAGCTCTGAACGGCCTTCAGAAGTTATGATCTGCAGCCGAGCTGACTTGAACCAGACTTGGTCTGGTCTGGATTCTAATTGAGCCAGACCCGGTCTGAACCGGCTTGATCTGCTCAGTTTGAAACTCTGGTTCAGGTCGGGTTCGAGTATTTTGTGACGGACCCGACCTAAATCTCTTAATACTCTTCAGAGGAACCCACCCATTTCCTTTCTCCCTCTTTCGATCTCACAGCTAGGGCAAAGGGGATTGAAGACGAAGCTCGGCCAGGGGACGGCGGAGAACCGTCAGCGGCGAAGGTGGTGAAGAACCGGCGAAGCTCCGGTGGAATCAATCGGCGAGGAACTTCGAGGTTGCCCGGCGAAGCTTTCAGAAGGTTCCGATGAGGGCGCTGGTGGCACCGGAAGGCGGAGGTGAGGGCGGTGAGTGGGGAACCGGCGAGAATCTCCAACGAAGGCACTGGATCCGCTCGGATCTGCCCCGATCAGCGCCGGCGACGATCGGATCTGATGAGATGGCGGCGGCAAGAGGCGAAGAGTTCTCCGTCCTGGTCGACGCGCGGTGGTGTGGCGATAAATCAACGCCAGACGACGATGATCTGGGGAGGGAGGAGGAAGTCTGGTGGCGCGAAGGCGGCGTTGGAGATCCGACGACGACGGCTTCGTCGAGCGGAGGCAAGGACGAGAACGAAGGCGGAGATGTTGGAGCCCTCCGGTGACGTGGAAGGCAAAGGCGATTCGGCGATGCTGCAGTGAGGGAGGAGGTCTGTGGAGGTCGGCAGGGCTTGGATCAGGCGGAGGAGCTCCGATCTGGTATCGTCGAAGCCTGGCAGTTCCGGCAGTTCCGACAAGGTGCTTGGAGATCTCGGTGAAGGCAGGGTTTAGGCACTGGATCTTGATGAAGATCCAGTGCGACGAGGTGGGAGGGGCAGATTTTGCCGGAATTGAGTCGGAGAGGGTGGGGGCAGCCGGATCTAAAGGTTTCGCCGAAGAGAAGATTCTGGGGCCTCAGATCCGACCTACGCTGCTCCAGATCTGAGCGGATGTGGCCGGAGACGGTGAGATCGACGGCGAGAGCGCTGGATCTGTGAGTTGGAGATGTAGGTGTTGTCGACTGGAGTGTGAGCGAGCACCTGGCTTCGTCTTCGTCGATTAGGGCGATGGATCTGGTGTTTCAGTGGACTTTGACGGTGGTGGTTGTAGATGATGTTGGTGGGAGGGGACGACGGCGGCGAGGGCGACTGCTTCGTCGGGTCTGGCGATGATGGCGACGGAGGACGTGGCTGTCGGCGGCGGCGGAGGACGTGGATGGTGATGGTGGAGTGCTGGAGGGTTGACGACGATGAACAGTGCAGCGTGGGAAATTTTAGGGATTTTTGAAGGGAATTTTCAATAGTTTTTTTGTGTGTGGATGGATCAGGGATCTAGAGCTGATGTAGATCTAGGGTTTGGAGAGTGGAAGAGAAATTTGTAAAGGGAAAATTTGAAGGGGATTGAAAACCAGGGCTCTGATACCAAAATGATGTAATATCAACCTAGATCGCAATCACCTTCAAATCGTAACCAAAATTTGAAATTGAGAACAGGATAAGGTTTTGGGTTTCCACCCCTTACGCGGGCTTCTCACCCAAAATTCGAGAGCAGATAAACTCAAGAATTAAGCCAGATAATTTGAGAAAATTTTAATCATTCAATGTCCCATATTCATTGAGTTGAGCCTCTTTATATAAGCTCTTACAAAGTGAACTTCTCAGATATAAACCGATGTGGTACTAAAAGCAAGATAAACAAAACACAAAATTTTCTAAATAAGCTAAGGCATGAAAAGATAACTGGGAACTGGCGATATGTCCTCATCACCTGGCCTATCATATCAAGGACATTTCACCTCAATGACATGGATGAAGAATATATAGAAATCTGGAGTAAGGTTGAATCAGAATAGTTCTCCACAATATCAAGCTCAATCCTAGTGGAGTATCCTATTTGCTCATAACTAATAAACCAAATTTTGCCCAGAAGCAATTGCAGAATAAAATAAGGTAAATGAAAAGCAGTTTAAAAGAAATAATTGAAATGATGAGCTGAGTGGATAAACCAGAAAACATGTAATTAATAACGAGCTCCACACTGTCACTAATTTAACTGTAGTTAGTGTTGATAAAGGTTCACAAGACCTACCTCATGTACAGAAAAGAATTTACAAAGTAAATTCCATTTGTGTATCTATAAAGGTTGTAAAAATGAATCTCAAAGGCTGTATAAAAAAATACCTTCTCTTCTTCAGCAGCAAGGATATAATCTCTATCATCCTGGGAAAACAAGATCCTTTAGCAGCATATCAACGGCATATTTAAAATAAAGTGTTACAAATGTATATAAAATTCTAACAATTGTCAAACAAAAGTTATGACTGCATAAGTGTCAGGAAAAGAAAATAAGATAGGCTTAAATAGAATTCACGATTTCTTGACATATAATTTTTAGATGAAAATGCAACAATTTTTAACATTCTACAAGAACATTCTGGCAACAGCTGACAAAAACTGTTTTAAGCCAATATTTGCACAGACATGATGAAATTTGTGATGTACCCTAAGATTAAGAATCAAGTGAGAGAGAAGGGGAAATATTCAGATTTAATTTATTAGCAGAGGATCAATAATTTATCCTAAAAGGTAACTAAACTTAGCCTTGTCCCACCAGAAGAACCGGCTTGTCAACAACAACAGCCACTGCAAAGCCTTTTATCCCAACTCTTTAGGGTCAGAACATGAATCTTTTTTCTCCATTCAGCTCAGTTAAGGTCCTTAAGGGCCATTTTCTCTTTAAATTAACAACTATCATATCCTTTTTAAGTGCCTCAATCCATGTTTGCCTGAGTCTACCCATAGTTCTTGCCCTTGTTGATTCATTAACTACTCTTAAAGTCTCTGCCATAGCACCAAAACTCCAAAGATGTGATGAGAGTTGAGAAAATATTTTGTAACACGCCATAGTCCTTGTCTTGTTGATTCATTAACTACTCTTAAAGTTCTGCATGAACTCCGCAGTTGTGGTCAGAGTAGATGGAAATATTTGTATACTCTTAAAATGATGATACCTTTTAATTTGTTGATTTTAATTTGTTGCGATATTTCTTTTAATTTGTTTTTTTCTTAAATATGTGCCCGGTGAGATCGATCTTGGGTTGCTCTGATACAATGCTTAAGTTCCCACCACTACAACAAAGCTACAAATTTGTGATGTAGGTTGAGGAAAATATTTTTATAATCTAACACTATGATACCTTGGCTCCTTTTTTCCACTTAGCGGTCTCTATTGCAAATGCCCAAAGCATCTAACTCTCTCATCTTATCCTCAATTAAAGCTACCTCTAACTATTTATGGAAGCGCTCATTTCTTATCCTATTGTTTAGCACAGTGTCACTCAACCATCTCAACATTCTCAATTATGTTACACGTCTGAACATCCTCAACTCTCTCATTTAATGCACTCATCTCTTATCCTATCTAGCATATTGCCACTCAAACATCTCAACATTCTCATTCTGTTAGACATTTTCTGATCATGCTTCTTAATTCCTACAGGGATTTGAAGACTACAATGACTGTAGCTTATATGGAACAATAAGGAGGGCATGAGGGATTGATTTCTGTACAGTGACAAGGTATTTGGATGAATGCTGAAAGCCAAAAACCAGACAAGTTAAAAAATGGGGAAGCATAGAAAGGAGAAAAGATTAAGACAAACAAAGGAGAAGAAAACTAGACAAATAGAAAGACCAAAGTTGAAAGGATTAAATAGCAGTATATGACCTTTCTTCATAAAAAGACAGTGCCAGGTTTTATATTGCATAATTTGGACTCGGTACCCAACTACTACTTGTTTGGTTTCTAGGTGTAATTATCATCCCATCCCAGGTTTTTAATATACTTTTCCATCAGAGAGTCCTTTCATGGGAAGGTGTCGGTGCTAGCTTCACTTAAATGCACCAAGTCATGATGATATAGAATTGGTCAATGCAAATGCCAACGCCTGAATCAATGATTTAACTGAATTCAACCATCATGAAGGGAACTAGCAAGCATAATGGTGTGACATGGTTGAAATAACCATGGCAGGCAAGCACAGGCCAGTTCACGCAATTGACAGGACCAAAAGGATTCCGGCATCCCATCTCAAGAATATATGCATGAAAGATGCCCATTCATATCTGATATTTTGGTTGCAGAAGAACTGCAAGAATTTGCCTCTGTGTCTACATCAATCTCTATAGACATGTGCAGTTTCTCCTCAGGATCCTGTCTTCTTCATTATATCTTGTCTCTTGGTAGTGACAGGGAAGTGTTCCTAAAAATACAAGTGCAAGTGATATGACAAGATTTACAAATTTTTTACAAGTGATGTGTCAGTAGACTAGTATACCTTGGTTGGCAGGCAAGCGTGGGGTAGTTGGCATGATGCTGTTCTTAGATCCATGACCTAAGGGTTAGATGCAGATCAAAGGGACTGAAATCTCGTCAGAAGTTACTTTCCTTTTAATTAGAAGATCAATCCAAAATATAAGATATCAACCCTATTGAAAGGATTGCATCAGCTCAAAACTCAACCTTACAAGTATTGTAGAAAATTTTAAGAATATTTCCTGATGTATTCAACAAACATCTTTTTCTTAAGTAGCCAGTCCCTAAATGGATCAAGTCCAAGTGGGAATAGGTCTCGCAGGGTTCTCATGATCAAGACTCGTACCCAGATGTCCCCAAACCCAAGAAAAGGATGGAGAACTTATCTAGATGCAGCATACCTGAAAAATATGAGGAAGCATCACTATGTCTGTTAGAGTTATAAATGGATTTGCGGATTTCATGCAGAAGTATTCTCTTTAAAATTGTATCGCACACCCGCTCACTTCCTTATCTACTTCCAACAAAAACTCACAAGGATCCTAAACATCAGGGCAAATCAAGTGCTTTAGTAGACTTTAAAAGGGGCCAAAAAAGAAAATTAATTCTCAAATGATCTATACTGTAATTATAACTACTCCAGAAAACAGGACCATGATTAAATAAATTATTAATGTACGGGACACGGTTTAAGGATGCATCATCATGTAAATTATCATCATCATCAAAGTCTAAG